>PVIJ01004397.1:0-118579 GCA_004024925.1 Scalopus aquaticus | reverse complement strand
CCTCCTCTTAAAAGTATTTGTTTTCACTGTGTACCTTGTTTCTTGTCCTCTCTTTCCTTATAACTTTCTGAGGACATCTTGAAAGTGACAGTAGAATTTTCTTTTAAGACAAAATATTCACTCTTCTTTCCCATCTATAGTCACACTTTACCATAGACACAGACACTGAGACCTCTAACTACTCTTTAATATTCATTACTCCTTAATGTATCCAGATGATTCTAATTACATCATGAGTATGCCCTAATCACAAGTAGCATTTATATAAGATATGAGAATGTAGACATTGCACACATCACCTTGGCAAACTCAAGTCTTTACAAATCACAAGCCCTGAATCAAGGACTATCAACCTCTTCCATAACCTTAGAGAGTATAAGCAGTAAACCTGAAAAAAAAAAAAAAGGAAAATAAAGACAATTAAGAAAATAAATCTAGGGCCTCCCTGATGGCAATGGGTTAAACGCAGGCTGTGGAGCTGTCGGCAGCTGTGGCGCCGGTTCAATGCCGGGCTGGGGAGATGCCCACATGGCGGCAGACCTCTCCTGCCTTGCTGGCTGCTCCCCACAGAAGTGAATTTTGGTAAATCTGCCTGTTCTGCTCCCCGCTCTATCTCTGGTGATCCCTCTCACCACGCCACACCTCCAGCCTACATCCCAGCTTGTTTGCATAAATAAATCAATATTTTTTTAAAAAAAGGCAATAGTGAGATCTAATAAAAAAAAAGAAATCTAAATATACAGTACAAATATTTTTGTAATAAAGTATAATGATAAATGTGGTAATTGTCATATTGGTTTGGTTTCTCCGCTTTTAAAATGTGTTCAAAATACTCAAGAAGGCAGCTCTCTGTCCGCCTGTGTCTGTGCAGGAGTCTCTCTTTCCTTTCTTCCTCTTCCTTAGTAAACTTGCCATATGCTGATGAATGGGGAATAAAATAAAATACTCAAGAAAATCTAATATATTAAACTTGTGATTTCAGTTCAACTTTAAAAAGTCAAGTTTAGCATCAATATTCATATACAGATGTTTATTTTGTTAAATTTATGAAGTTTTAATTTATTAACTCCTTTAGTAATATATGACTATTTGGAGATATTGCTTAAAGTTTTGTTAACTGGACTTTAGACAAAGCACAAATGGTAAACTTTTCCTCACACAGACATCCTCTGGGCTTAAAGAAGTTGTCATAAGATGAAGTTGTGATAAGACGCTGCAAAGTGAGAGCAAATCCTGACTGACTCCCATACTTGCCTATTCCATGAGTCTCTCACTAGCCAAGCAATTTAAGGTACTTTAGGTATGATGCAGAGGTCACAAAGGGCATCTAAAAATCAGTGTCACAGAGAGAATGATTTATCCACATTGAACCATTACAATGAGCGGGGAGAGGGTTTTGGATTTCTTAACCATAATTGCCATTATTTTTGCAGGGCATCCGCCTTGTAGAAATGCTACCTTTGAGCAATCCCAGAAATCCTAGATTACTGTATTGACTAAAGTTTTTCACTATCCATATGAAAATCTGAGCTCATGGTAATTTATATTTGAAATCTATATAAACCTTGTAAATTAAATATTCTTAAAATCTAGATCTTTATTTGGGACTTAACAGTAGTTGATCTAGAGCAATAGCACAAACTCACAGGGCAGAACAGAATGATTCCTTGGGGTGAACATGAAGAATTCTGTGGCCTCTGGGATACTTTTTTGGGTTTTATGCTTTATCTGGTGACTTTAAAAGTTGTATGAATCTCTGCCTAGGGAGCTTGAATCATGAAAATCAGAACAATTTTGTTGTATTTCTAGTTTTAGTTTTGAAAACTGAGGGGGTGGGTGGTGAAATAGGGGCACTTAAAAGTATATCTGCATCTAAAAACAAAAGAAAGACTAGGTTGCCCACAAGTTATAAATGGCTAATAACATCGTATATAATATTAGTATAGTCTGTAGTTCCGTGAAATAGCTAAATTGTCACCCTTCACATTTAGTATGTGGTGGGTTGTTTTTGTTTTTTTTTCCCTAAAAAGAAACTGCAAGTTTTGCTGACGGTATTTGCAGCCATTATTGGAGCAGGTACAGTGGTCGTTCACAATCAATGATTCACCCAGGAAGGCTGGCCAGGGGAGGGGCACGCGCACGCGCACGCAAACACCCCCCCCCCTTAACCCTCCAGGCTAGTACATACCCAAAAAAGCAAATACAAAGTGTGGTATCAACCTCTCAAATACTACTTTTTGACTATTTCTCAGGCTGTGATTATGATCTGTATCTCAAGGTAAATTCTAGAAAAACACGGAGAAGATAAGTTGGAGGGGAGGTTGGAATGGGTGATGGAGAAAATGAGCTAATTGTACCTAGGTGCCAGCATTGCCCTGAGACCCTGAGGACTGACATGTGGCGGATAAACATGGCTTGCTCAGCAAGTGCCAGTATCACTAGGAGTTTGACTCAGAGCCAGTTCCTACAACCACTAGTCTTCTCCGTGACATTATTAGATTTGACTTTACAGCAATTTCCCCCCTCATATAGCCCATGTGTCTTCATTTTTGGTTTTTCACTTCCAGAGCCATAGAGCATTAAATTCTGAAATATGAATAATGCCTGCCTCCCATAAAGATAATTCATTTTCATTAATGACAGGTCTAAATCAGTTACGAATTTTATTTCATAACTTTATTTTGAAACAATTTTTCTATGATACAACAAGATATAAAATTTGATTGTTTTTCCTCTACTCTCTTCCACACTTTTCTTTTATTCTTAGATGTGCATTTACATATTTTTAAATGTTCACCATCAATCTTTCCACTGACATTTTCCTAGTCACCACTGATTTCATGAAGTTTATTGTTTAGTAAGTTCTCCAGAAAGGTTAATGGATGCATAATTCCCTTGACATTGTAAGTTGATTTTTCTATATGCTTGATATTTGAAGGACAACTTGACTAGATATAAAATACTTTGCTTCACACTTCCTTTCAGTAAGTTTTTAAAATGTTATTCCATCATTGCCTTCTTTTATATGTTGCTTTTGAAATGTGTGATGCCAGTCTAATTCTTTTGTCTTTGTAAGTTATTTGCTATTTTTATCTGAAGCCCTTGTAGGTTTTTACGTATCTTTGAAATATCACACTTCTACTAGAACATGTGTTACAATTTAGTCATTCTGGGTTGGTTTTTCCTGGTATACAGTAAACGCTCTGGATGTATTGGTATGTCTTTTTCCAGTTTTCCCCAGTTTATGAAGTTATCTTAGATAGTAGTTTTAAATATTAGCTCTGCTTTGTTTGTTTTCTTTTAGGGACATTGTTTTAACAATAAGATTTTCCCATTTTTATCTGTTGTCCATGTCTGCTACTCTCCCTCTGCTTTTTTTACTTCTTTATTTATGCCATTTCATTCTCTCCACTGTTTTCCCATCCTCCTTAACATCCCTTATCAAATTTTTTATTCTCCTTTGGAAAACTTGTAGCTTGGTATTTTTTAATTTCTGAAATTCTTTTGCTTTTTCTTCTATTTTTTTCCTGAGTGTTGTCAGAATTTTGATTTCTTCCTGTTTTGTCCATTTCTTGTTTTAGTTTTTGTGTGTCTGCCTTAAGATCATTTTTCCTATCTTTAAATGCTTATATGAAATATTTAATTCTGCTTGATGTATCAAGTTAATTTTCTTTATAGTCTTCTTCTTTGTTGTTTCATTAGAGTATAATTTTCTTCTATGATGTCTGCCTCTATATGGACTTAACTTTCTATTTGTTAATTTTTACAATATTGGAATCTTCAGTATTCTTGGTTTAGTGGCATTACCTTTAATGGAACAAAGTCCAAGTATTTGGGCAGGTTTTAGGGTGTGTTTTCATGGGAAAAGAGGGATTGTCAGCCCTTTGAGTTTGTTTCTCTTTGAGGTAAAGATTCCATTTTCCTTTTTTCTCTTTTTGCTTTTCTCATCCAGTTGCAAAAGGTTATTTATTTCCTTCTTCAGAACTGAGTTTCAAAAATCACTCCTTTAAGTCCTGCCTATTTCTTTAACTCACATTTATTTCAAAGATCCTTCCCTGAAGTCATTTCACTGATTTTCCTTGATGCTTTGTTAGTGTTTTCAGACTCAGGGTGAACTAGATTAAAGTCAAACAGGACTCCTTACTAGGGCCCCTATTTTTCCTTTCCTGAAGCTCTGGTTCTGCTACTGGGCATCCCAGAGCCCTGTGGTGGGCTAAGCTATGGAGGAAGTGTAAGAAATTGTGTCTGGGTTTTGATTAGTCTCTTTTTATTCATAGCAACTTTGAAATTTAGACATGCTCAATCTTCAACTCATCTAAAGATGTGATCTGCATGTAAATTTACTTTTTCCTCTTGCTGCTTGTATTGTTTGAGGAGGATAGATGAGGAAGCAAGTACTGTGTTGTTGTCATTATCTCAATATAACAGTTGGTCAATTAATTTCACTTTTGTTAAAAACTGTGGTAGACACTAAGATTTGCCTAGTAATTTCCATCTTTCTCTCAGTCTTCCTTGCTGGCAAAAACTCAGTTTGCAGTGAAAGAAGTAATTCCACCATTTGTGTGTGTGTTGGGAAGAGATTTATTCAGTTCCTAGATTGCTGTGTCTAGGTAACACAGTTTAGCCAAGGACTTAGAAACAAACTACTCAGTGGGGTTTGCAGTAAAGTCTGAGCCTCTATAAAAATGATCAGACTCAGCTAGAAATGCCTTCTGCCCTTTTCCCTTTTTCTTTTTTATTAAAAAATATTTATTTATTTATGTATCCAAGAACTGGGGTATAGGTCAGAGATGTGGAGGGCAAGAGGATTCACCAGAGACAGAATGGGGAGCAGAACAGGCAGATCTACTGAAATACACTGCTGAGGGGAGCAGTAGGTAAGGCAGGAGAGGTCTGCTGTGCCACGTGGGGTAGCTCCCTGGCTAGGGATTGAACGCATGCCACAGTGGCTGGCGATAGCTTAATAGCACTGAGACTTTAATCCCTGCGCCACAGGGAGGCCCTCTTCTTTTTTCTTCCTGGAACTCAAACTTGATGCCTGGAGTGTTAATAGCTATCCTGTGATCATAAGTATAAAAATCAAAAGCTAAGGATAATGCATCAGAAAAGTAGAAGGTGCATGAGTATTTGAGGGTCTGCATCAGCCATAGATTACCTATCCCCAGATTTCTGCTTATGTACAAAATGTGAACTCCTTTCTTGATTAAGGCACTGATCTCTATTTATTTTTCTGGTCTCTGATCAGAACTATATAATATCTTGGCCAATATCTTGATTTCTTGAGGCATTTCCTCCTTTGCTTTGCAGAGATGATAATTTTCACGTCTCATCTTGGATTCTATAAGCATATGTCATTCCTGTGTTGAGTTACATGTTAAAAGACTCCATATTTACATGACTAGAGGAGTACAGAGTAAATGATAAACATTCCCATAGGTACTTTCCTTCAGTAGTCTATGAACTTTTCTTCAATTTCTATTTCCCTTTGGCAATAATCTACTTATCAGTTATGAATAAGCAAGGCTTAATTGCTGGCAAGAAACAAGTCATAGCCACACTTCTTATTCACTTAATTTATAGTTCACAGTAGGAAACACAAAACTTGCTTAGCCAAGCGTCAGGTGAGCTGGGATGCTACCAATGAGGGTGTGTGTGTGTGTGGCACAAGCATGCCAGGTGTAGGCAGGTGCACATGGTGTGATATCACCTGCAAGGGGGAGGAGGAGGACAAGCAGAGCTAATTCAGGAAGACAGAGGTAGGGAGCCGAAAGACAGCTGTGGTAGTAGGTAAATCAAGAGGATACAAAATAGGAAAACTCAGAGAAAATGTCAAGGCTAAATTGAAAATAAAATAGAAAACTGGTTGCGGTACACAATGTTTTGTCTCTTTTGTCTCTCTCACCCCTGGGTGGATTCACATTCCCTAGCAAAATTCCTTACACATAGGAATTGCTCAATTATTATTTTTTAATGAAGGACTAAATCAATAAGCTGTGATGTGGGGAGTAATTGTTTCTCAAATGGACTGCATAATCTTGGACTATCTAAATGTTTTATGCTTGACTTCTCCATTTTTTTAATAATACATTGTTATAAAAGCGTACCCAGGATTTGTTTTAATCAAGTGTGGTAAGATACACGAATACGAAGTAATTTCCATGAAGAAAGAAGTTTTTTATACCAGCATATCCCCAGAAACAGGAGGTGCAGCAGGCCATGCTGGGCCATATGAGGGAGCATCAGGTATGATCAGGAGATAGAGGAGGTGAAGAGACAATGGACAGGAGCCTCTACTGTGGTTCCTGAGGGAAGGAGTGGAAGCAACGGGGAAAGTAGGTTTAGATTGGCTGGTTTGAATAATTTCAGCAGACTCTGAGGGCACAAGGGCTCTCCCTGATTTTCTGGTAACTGGCCCTGCAGTGACTAGGGCAGGGAGTGGTCTGGAGTCTAAGAGCCAGATAAAGGCTGGAATGATGAGGCCTCTGGACGTGTGGGTGTGCAAGTGAAGGCAAGCTGTTTGCTGCCTCTAGGAGTTAGCTGACCTTGAGAGGGGCATCTCCTCCAGGGTCAGGGAGTCTCCAGGTATCAAAGCATCAAATATGGAAACTAGAAAACATGGTAATTATATACATTATTGCGACTGCTCAGTTTTTTATTCTTGGTAGATACAAACTAATTATAAGCTAATTCTGTACTTTGTAGTGACCTCTATTAAGTATATATGCTAAAATCTACAGAGCATCAGGTACTAATGTAAGTTCTAGTATTGGCCACCATGTGTGCCCTCAATAAATGAGATTTAATGAATACTAAGGAGGCTTCCAATAAAATGTTCAATGCAACCAATGACAGCAGTTACCCAGCGATGAAACTAGGAATTGGCCCTCAGCTTCCTGCCTCCCACTGCACTGTTACTCGTTAACGTCATGCTTTCATCAGAGTAAAAGTCTAGACAGCTGCTCATGAGAAAGTCAAATAATAAACTTTAGGTAAAAGTTGTCTGACCTTAGTGAGAAATCAGGAGCCTATTCAAAATGACTGACTGGAGAATTCAAGAGAAGTTCTAGGAAGAGTGTTTTCCATGTCTGCTCCCTGGACTTGCAATGCCCTACTGAATTCCTTCCAAAGATGAATTATGGCTAAGATGATTGAAAACTAGACCTCTGGACCTCCCTGGTGGTACACAGGGTTAAATCGCAGCACTAGGAAGTTATCAGCAGCCACTGCAGCATGAGTTCGATCCCTAGCTAACCCACATGGTGCAGCAGATCTCTCTGTCTTGCCCGCTGCTCCCCTCAGCAGTGTATTTTAGTTTATCTGACTGTTCTGCTCCCCACTCTGTCTCTGGTGAATCCTCTCATCCCTTCACCTCTAGCCTACACCCCAGCTCTTGTATGCATAAATAAATAAAATAAACATTAAAAAAAAAGAAATCTAGACCTCTGGTAGTCTCTTGAGCATCAATAATAACCGTAAGCCAGCTGTTGCTGGAACAATTAGGAAAACCCCCACACCCTGAACTGATGGTCTCTTCAATTTTGAGCAATAAAATAAAGTTTAACAGCTCCAAAGAAATCCTCAAGGTCATATCCTTATTAGTTCCCAGATGTGCCACTTATATCTCTACTCCCTAGAACACAAAACAGTAATTTTCTGAGTCATAAACCTTGTCATTTAGGGTATGATAATTATTTTTCTCCAACTAAACAAACCGTATACACCAGTCACAATTTAACTTTGAACTCAAGTGACCTACTCTTGATGTTTAGCTCCAGATAGAAACTTGAGTATGGTTGTCTCTAAAATGTTGCTTTAATAATTATTTTAGCCTCTCCTCTTACTCTCCCCTCATAGGAAATTATGGCCTCATCGGATAGTTGCTTTTATAGGCTGTAACCAGATGTCAGCCAAACCTTGGTGAAAATTGTTTCATTGATTGGCAAACAGTTAGGGTAATGTCATTTGTATTTCCAGCAGATGGAAGAAACTATTTTAAATCATTACCATAAGCAGCAGAACTCTAGATTGATAATCTTCTCAATACAGATAACTTCTTCCCTATTATTTCAATTACAAAAGACTATTCCAGTTACAAACCATTTATGTATATAAAATAGCATGATCAAAGATATTAGATTTATTTCTATAATATAAAATCAAGCCAAACCTTGCATAAAGTAGGTATTAGTGGTGTATAGCCCATCCTTTTTTAGGGACTGTAGTAAGAAACTTTCTCTAATCAGGAATAATTCTGTATTGTATGGGTGTGGTTTTGTTTGCTTTGCTTTTGCTGTTAACGAAAATAAAATTCATGGTAGGAATAAACACAGGATTTATCAGTTTGTAAAACTGCAAGCTTTGTGACATTTTATAAAGCACTTTCACATCAGTTATTTCATCAAGTGAAAACCTAAAAAAGATGGGACAAGCATTACAATCTCTGGTTTGAGAGTTGAGAAGAGTTGACATAAAAATAAAGTATTTTGCTTGTTCTTAGAAACATGATATATAAATAGTAGAACTGGGAGTCAAACCTAAACCTTATAAGCCCAAGACTAGTTTTTTGTTGTTTAGGTATTCTGCTTGTTTGTTTTTTAATGAAACTACGTACTGACTTAAAGAATTAATTCTCCATTCAGGAAAAAAGTGGTATATCTGTTCTCAGTCTACACACTTAAAATAACTCAAAGCCTAATTTGTAGCATTTGACAATTTCCATGCTGTGGATAATTGAACCATGGCCAATTTCAAGCTCCCAATGCGACGCGACTGAACCAGAGTTGTACCGAAACGCAGAGTGACCCCCGTGCGGTAGTATTGCGTGTGCACAGGTCCGCGACCATTTCAAGAGGGATGATAAACAGGATAATTAGAAGAGATAACTCTCGAGTATCTATTAGTTTTGTTTTTAAAATGATTAACTATAGATCATTTAATGTATTTTTACGTTATGTATTGTAATGTGATATAACTTTTTTTCATAATTTGTATCTAATGTAAGCCGAAATAATGGCTGTATGGAACAACTGCACTGCAAAATTCCTGAAAATGTAGCCATCGGCTCTCTCTGGAGTTGGTACAAGCCAGCTCTCTCTTCGGCGCTGACTGAAGTCTGCTGGGTGGAGCTCACATCAGCACACTTTCCTCAAACTAAAAGTGTGCAACTGTGATTTATAATAAGAATTTGAGTCAAAACAAGCCAAAGTCACTTAAACCAATAGTTACTAGAAGAAAAACAGATTCGATGCTTCATTTTTTTTTAACTCACAGCATTTCATTACTAAAGAATGCAAACAAACGTAAGTGTAAAAACAAAAACCCACCGCTAACCCTGAAACATTGGTGATAATAACTTACACCTTAATGGAGAATCAAACATAAATCTCATGAACTACACTATTTCCTACCAAAAATGTGTTTGATGACCTCCAGTAATTCAGTCAAGTTAGAGGTTAAAGATTTCCTAACAAATTTAAAAACAGACTTAAGGGAAACAGATTAACAGCAAGAGAAAGTCTGTCATTTGGGAAATGAAAAAAGGCACAATTAAATTTAGTCTTATTGAAATCTGACTGTTAGTTTGTTTCCTTTTTGGCCCAAGGTAAGACCACTGACAGCAGGTCACTGTACAGAGAAAGCACAAGTGGACTGAGGGGCAGCTTCTCCTCAGGGCAAGATTCCTTTCCTACATGTTCCCTCTTGACTAAGGTGGGACAAAAGGGAAGTGTAGATAATTTTTATTATCTCTAATAAAGAGAAACTTATTTTCTAATTTACACAAAATGTCATGTCATTCTCATAACAATTCAAAAAGTTTACTTGTGTTTTTTGCCCTTTTTTTGCAGAGGACATTTGGACTCAGAAACATGAAGAGATTTGTGTAAGGTCAGACTCTTAGTAAATGTCAGAGCCAGAAATCAAATCCAATTTAATCTCTCTACCAGCCCGATTCCCCATCAAGCCACTTCCCAGAAGGAGCAGGGACTCA
Source organism: Scalopus aquaticus (assembly GCA_004024925.1). Classification (NCBI taxonomy): domain Eukaryota; kingdom Metazoa; phylum Chordata; class Mammalia; order Eulipotyphla; family Talpidae; genus Scalopus; species Scalopus aquaticus. The sequence continues at coordinate 108,591 of PVIJ01004397.1, read as the reverse complement.
TCCTATAGCTGAGAAAACATAGTTTAGCCCTTTCTCACCTCTTTATGTGAAGGTTAACAAAATATAAACTTGACCGTGCAAATGGAAGCTATCATGGAGGGAAATGAGCTCTTCCCGTTAGTGAGACAGCAAATGGTAACAAAAGGAAACCACTGCAAGTGAATCAGCTGCCTACGGAGCTTTGCATACAATAAAATGCTGTCTAAAAAGCAGAAAATTAAGGGTGGCCGCTGGGAACTTATTATCACCTTAAAGCACAAACCCTTGGGCCCTGTCCAGACCCTAAATAATAAGAGAATTTCCTCAGGCTGTGAAACCTGCTGGGACCACGGCAGGGGGGCAGTGGGTGGCAGGGACGCTGCAAAGGGGGATCAGGAGCCACAGAAGCTCCAGATAGGATCCAGATTCCAGGAAATTCCAATAGGAACCTTTGGGAGCTCCCATACTTGTTTGGTTTGGGGTGTGTTTTGTATTTTTTTATTGCATTATAATTGACATATAGCATACCAGTTTCAAGTATACAGCATAATGATTAGATATCTGTACATATTGTGAAATGATCACCACTGCTCTATTCCGTAGATTGTGGGAGAATAATCTTTATTGACCTCTATCTGTGCAACTCAAAGTGTGGTCCAGAAGGCAGCCGCACCGGTATTAGAAATGCAAGCTCTTGGGCCCCCTCTCCTTAAAAGAAATCAGAATCTCTGGGATTGGGACCTACGCACTAGCATTTTAATATGTTCTTTATGGGACTGTTATGCACACTCAGTGTGAGAAGTACTGCAAGTAAACTCTACTGGAGTTGGTCAAAACCACAGGTAGACAAACACAACACAACCGTCTGGTTTGAACCCTACCTGAAGTAGCTGCTCCAGGTTGACTGTTTTATTCTTCTGGGCTGTGTTTACCCAGAGACTCCCATAATCCAATACTTTCCTTTTCTCTAGGTATCATCCAAACTATTCCTACTACAGTAGTGTCTTGCTTAATGGTGGAGATATGTGCCAAGAAACGCCAAGTTAGACGCTTTCATCGCTGTGCAGCATAACGAAGTGTGATTACACAAACCTGGATGGTGTAGACTAACTCACACATGTTGGCACCACCAACCTAAAAGTAGGCCCACGCTGACCAAATGTTAAGCAACACATGCCACTGCTTGATTCTATGCCTCTGTGAGTGTGTCAAATTAGAGGGGAAAATGTGATTACACAAAATCTAGAGAAATAAGGATGAACAAGAGAGTGGGCTAGAGGCAGAGAAGACTGCAGTGACACACTCCAGTGTCAGCTGCAACAACAAATGCTTCCTTTGCCCTGATCTCTAGACACAGTCTAAGTTGTTCTCTTTTAGCATATGTGCCCATCTAGCCTCTTCCAGTGGGACATCACACTGCCTTAAAAAGATGTAGGCACTCATTAAGAACTCAGTAAACACTTTAAAATATTGAACTTAATTTTAGTTCTTATTTTGTGCTGTGTGCAGTGCCAAGCTTTTAAATGTTTGTTGACTGTAATCAGTGCTGTGCTGGAAATGCCTCTGGGGGGGGGAGGACCTGATTTGTAGTGTTTGCTGATCTTTGTGGCAGAAATACTCCCACCGCAATTAGTTTTAAGCTACCCAATGGTTTAACAACTGACTTGGAAATTTCCTGAAAATTTAACAGTTGACTCAGTGGAGATGGGATAAGTTGGCGCCAGCGCACCATTGAATGTAACCATCACTGCAAGCCCATGTAGTAGTATTAGAGTCGGCGTGATATTAGATCTCCATTTTGCAGATGAAAACAAAAGCATAAGGAAGTAACTTGTTCAAGGCCACAAAGTAAACCGTAAAGCTGGGATGCAAACCTGGGGCTCTGTGAGGCTCAAGCTGGTGTTTTATTGAACTAACTGACATTATATGCCATTACCAAATATGGGATAAGATGAAGAGTTATTAAAATTCCCACTTAAGTTGGGCCTCCCCGGTGGCGCAGTGGTTAAGCGCTGCGCTGTGGAGCTGTCAGCAGCGGCGACGCGAGTTTGATGCCCGGCCAGGGAGAATCCCACATGGTGCGGCAGACCTCTCCTGCCTCGCCCACTGCTCCCCTCAGCAGTGTATTTCTGATCTGCCTGTTCTGCTCCCCGCTCTGTCTCTGGTGAACCCTCTCACCACCCCACGCCTCTGGCCTGTACCCCAGCTTGTATGTATAAAAATTAAAAAAAAAAAAATTCCCACTTAAATCTTTCCAGATGAACCAAAAGCATTCTAGGCGTTGACTCTTTTCCCACTGACACCTGAAGTCATTTCTCCCCTGGCTCTGAGACCTAAAATCTTTTTCTTCTTGGGTTCAGGTTGTATTTATCTCCAATGAGTCCATTCATTAAAGAATTTGATTTTAATTTGAAACTTTGCCAGTTATCCATAGAGGCAATATTTCCCTAAGGCCGAACAGTAATAATGATAGTTACCAGTTGTTGAATGCTTAGCAAGTGCCAGGCACCACACGCTCGAATGCCTCATCTAATCCTTGCTGCCACTCCATAAGGGGCACTATTATTTTTTTTAATATTTATTTATTTATGCATACAAGCTGGGGTACAGGCCAGAGGCATGGGGTGGTGAGAGGGTTCACCAGAGACAGAGTGGGGAGCAGAACAGGCGGGTCAACGGAAATACACTGTTGAGGAGAGCAGCGGGCGAGGCAGGAGAGGTCTGCAGCGCCATGTGGGAATCTCACTGGCTGGGCGTCAAAATCATGTCGCCACTGCCAACGGCTCTGCTGCACAGCACTTAACCACTGTGCCATCAGGGAGGCGGGGGATGGGGTGGAGGTGGGGATCTCTTCCTATACTGATGATACATGTGGGAAATTAATGCACAGAGGACATTCTTGTAAATTTCCTCAGATCACTTAGCTAATAACTATCAAATCCAGGATTTAAGCCACAGGTATAAGGTTTTTTTAGCCTGAACTCTTAACCAGTATTATATTCTATTCGCTCACTATATACTACATTACAAAGTGCTGACTGGTTTTATAGCCCAGCAGCACAACCTCATTGGGCTGATTCTTGAAGATCTTTTCTGGTATGTTTAAAAAGTCTCCCCTGCCTGTTGGTAGTTAACTCCTTTTGACTGACTTACAGCAGGTACTTTCCACATTCATCTTGCTATAAACCCCTCATGCTATTTGCTATTAGCCATTCTTCATAGATGGCACTCATAGAACTCAATAATGGGGACTGAAGATTCAAGTTTCCTGCAATGGGGCAGAGTGGGGGGCTTATAAATAGCTGTGGGCACTAGCTCCCTGACAACACTTGAGGGGCCTGGAGCAAGAATGCTAATGGAGGCCTACAGGCCATTTGGCTAAATATTTAGAATTATAAGTCAAGCTAATGAACTGTTAAACTCTGTTCTTCCTGGAGCCCAAGGAGTTTAGGTCTTCATTTAGAAATATTAAGTTTTGGGTCATGGAAAATTAACCCCTAACCCAAGAGCTCCCTTCTTTTCTTTCAGCCCCAGTTCAGTCCTTGAACACATGAATGTGCCCCTTGCCCCAGTCATATACCCAAGCTTGATCCCTCTCTGTTGCAAAAAGCCGCCCCTGGACCTCCCTGGTGGTGCAATGGGTTGGTTAAGCTCAGCTCTGTGGAGCTGTCGGCGGGCTGCGGTGCGAGTTCGATGCCCGCCAGGGAGATTCCCACATGGCGCAGCAGACCTCTCCTGACTCACCCGCTGCTCCCCTCAGCAGTGTATTTCAGTCAATCTGCCTGTTCTGCTCCCCGCACTGTCTCTGGTGAATCCTCTCACTGCCCCACACCTCTGGCCTACACCCCAGCTTGTATGCAAAAATAATAAATCTTAAAAAAAAAAAAAGCTGCCCCCTAAGCCAACGCTTGGCTCCAGGGGTATACGCCTGTGGCCAACTCCCAGGAAGGCAAAGCAAAGGAGGAGGACAGTATAGGCCTGAGATGACAGCTCAGGGTTCATGGGCAGGATATTCCAGGGTCCACAGACGAGAAGGGACACAAGCCCCCCACAGCAGAGGACTCGGGTGAAGGCCCCTGTTATACAGATCTAGGACTAGTACCAACGGGGGTACTAGTACCCTTGAATTTGTTCTTCCTGGGGTACAACTTTCTTTTTTTAAGAGAACAGTTTGATTGAACTGATGAACTCAGTTGCCTTGGTCACCATGTATAGACAAGAGAAGGGAGGAATTTTAATCTTGGTCTCTTCCCCTAGACGGAGTCCTGATGATGTCCTCCTTCTTGGTCAGAGCTGCTCCTCAAGTGTTTGCTTGCGTCCATGGTCTTAGACCTGCGGGCCTCAACCTGGTCAGCCAGGAGCTCCTTGCAAAGCTTTTCTGCCTCCAGCTTGTGGAGGTGTTTCCTGAGAAGCCGCTCACCTTCACTTTCAGCTATAGGCGGTGATACATGTGGCCATCTTAGATTCATGGGAGGCCTGATTGGGAGCCCAGAGCAGGACACACATGAGGCTGGGACCCACTGAAGAGACTGGTCCCCACGGAGCCCCCGGGGCCCAGCTGATGCTGCTCTTTGGCGGGGCTGTTCTCACACATCACACTCACTTGCAAACTTGCCAAAAATGTAGCAGAATGCTGGCCCAACCCCAGAGTTTCAGTCTCGTCTTCCTCATCCAGATGACCTTCTCAGGCATTTGGGCATCAGCAGCGCCCTTTTGCTTACCTGTGCTCGTATGCCTGCCCTTCTGGCAGCCGAGATGTTTTTCCAGCACAGAGCCCAGGAATAGACAGTCCCAGGCTTCCAGGCGATCAGCCTGTCTTTGATCAGTTTTGGTATCTGCTCACGGGAGTCGGCCCAGTCATTTCACTGGACTCATTGGGGTCAAACCAGACCTTCTTTTTGCCATAGCTGAGGGCCCTGGAGGTGTCTCTTCTAAAGCCTCAGCTGAAGCACCGAAAGGAAAGAACCGCGGGCCCACCTTTGACCCTTTGGGAACGATTCCACTATTTCCCAAAGGGATGAAGCAAGGTGAGGCAGCAGTCTGGTATTTATAAAATTGCCAGCATATGAAGTATAGCTGCATGCCAGTGGCTACAAGTCACATTTTCAGACCCTGATGTCAACAAGATAAGAGTGAAAGTTAATGCTATTTATTCTAATTTGGCTGATTGTTTATAACAAGCATTGTGACATTTCAAAAGGAATGGAAAACTTCCATGCTTTCTTACAATCTGATTTAGTGCTGCCTTCTTCTTGAATGTGTAAATACTCCTTTCTTGACTATGTAAATTATTAGAATAATTTTCTTTATTTTAGTTTACTTGAGTATAAAAGCAGATGGTCTCCTAAGATTAAAGGTTCAACACTTAAATCTTCTAAATCTCAGCAGCAATACAGTTTAATAAAGGCAATAGCTCGACACAGACGGAATGGCGGTGATTGGGAGCACAGAGCAGAACACACATGAGGCTGGGACCCACTGAAGACACTGGTCCCCTCGGAGCCCCCCGGGCCCAGCTGATGCTGCTCTTTGGCGGGGCTGTTCTCACACATTACACTCACCTGCAAACTTGCCAAAAATGCAGCAGAATGCTGGCCCAACCCCAGAGTTTCTGATTCAGTAGATCTGGGGTGAGGCCTGTGAATCTGTACTTCTAACAAGTCTCTGACAAGTGCCGATGCTGTTGGCCTGGAGACACCATTTCCAGAACCACTGCACAAAGGCCTTTACAGACCCTAGGATGCTCTATCCACAGCTGGGCACTACTCAAAATGCACCCCCTCCCGTCTTGTTAATTGTATAATTGATACCCGTCTTCACACTGCTAACCTTACAGGAGATTCAAATCAGCAATTAAGCAATTTGCACACCAAAAAAGAAAAATTACCAAACACATACAGTTTTTTAAGTTAATGGTGAATTAACTTCTTAATAATAATGGCATATCCTCATCTTTTTTGCTACAAACAAGACCTTGGAAACTCTATTTGGCCTGTATTTTTCCCTAACAGCAGTGCCACTGGAAGATGTTTTATAGGAACCAATCTCTAAAAATACTGACTTTCATAATTACCTAAATAGCCCAAACACCTCTAGCTTTCTCCTGAATTGTTATTTGTGATGCTATCTAAATCCTTCCTGTTTCTATTCTCATCACATTATTATCTCTAGCAAAACAGGCTACAATGCCATGTATCAATGGAGGACTAGCACCTTATATGACTGCAAACAGAAAGCCAAATGCTGCAAGCACAGACCCATGGTATTTAAGCAAAGCCCGAAACGAACCCGAGGGGAGCAGAGAGCTGCCCTGCGAATTCTGCCTTGGGTGTGACATCCTTACCTTGGACTCATTGTCTCCTGTACCCCCGTGCCTCAGGTCCACGGGGCTCCTGTGCCCATGTGCATCATGCACACTGTGCACAAGCAGGGCTGTAAGGAGCAGCACATGTGCATACTGTGGCTATTTCGGAGGTAAAATTTTTAAAACTTCCAAGAGAAGATAGCAGAGCATTAAACCAAGCGCTGAGCTGTGCTCCTGGTCACGTGATCAGGAAGTGGGTCTCGCCCCTCATGTGTAGGTGATCCTGCCTCACGCGGCCCAGCTGTGTTTGCTGTCCCTCTGGTGCTGGCACAGTAACTTGCCCCCTATTTGCTGCATGTTTTTCACATAGTCCCACTTCAGCTTATATGTGGTAGTTGATGGAGGCTTAGAGTGGAAAATTTGGGATGACAATGTCTCAAGACTAGAAACTGGAGGTTGGAATAGAAATGGTTAGCATCGTCATTAAACCAGCTATAGAAATGAAAAATCCTTAAGCCCAGGATGGGGATGGGGGAACTGTCAGTCATTACAAAGCACTGCCGTTGAAAAAGTAGGCACAGACCAAGGTGGGGATACAGAGATTGAGGGCCATTACAGAGACCACCAGTCCTTACAATTAAACCCATAAACCCTGTAAGTGATTAATTGAACAATAGATAAAAATTTCACAAAGCAATGAACCCTCCCCTCCACCCCTCCCAAAAGGAACATTCTATCAGAACAACTCCCGCCCTGGCAAAATGCAACTCTCATCCCAAGACTTCCCATCTATATCTCTGTAGGCATCTCTTTAAAAAACCTTTTTCTTGCAAAAGCTGCAGCAGCTCTCTGCCCACCTGTGTCTATGCAGGTGCCTCATTTTTTCCTTTCTCCTTTTCCCAATAGATCAGTCCTTTTAAAATGAAGACTTAGCCTGTATGAGTCTATGCAAACTTATTTTCCTTAGTAAACTTGCAATGTGCCACTGAAAGGGTACCTCTGCAGAAACTTTTCTCAAAGGGACCCCCCCAAAAACCCTGCTCACTGAACCCCAATATCTCATCAGAACCCTATCAGTGATTCTTGGCCCCTTTTCTATATTTATTTTAATTTCTCCTAATACCAGCTGACTGATTCTCTCAGCATTTCTACCTGTTACTGAGAAGACTCAGATGGTCTTTTTGGGGGAGAAGGGAGTGGTGGAAAAGGTTTTTTTGCCAGGCCATACCTAGGATGAGGTAGAGAGAGTGGGGAAGAGGGGGAAGAAGAAGATGAGAGAAATGAAGGCAAAGAAATAGAATTCAGGCACTTGAAATTATTTCCTCTGTCCTCAGATAATAGTTATTTATAGTCAATCTACAAATGGTGACTTCAGAAAGTAACTGCAATGGGTAATGGAGAATAGAAATAGAACTTTATAGATATATTACAGCTAAAAATCAAATGGTTGCTCAAAATTTTATTAATAAGATTTAAGCCTGAACATTTTCTAGTATTGTGCTAATCTATCACACTATGAGTTCTTTTGTGGATAAAAGCCATTATGCAGATTTCTGCTATATGATTAATTCCACCAGAGAAATAATATTTTCTACATGTGAATATTTCTGCTAAATTCAGTTAATAATTTTCAAAATGAGTTTTTTTTCCCTCCCACTGATTTCATAGGTGGGAGGGTTTTCTGTCTTTGGAAATGTGTGAAAATAAAAACAAAATAGATGGCAAGTAAAGGCTGGTTTCCATTAATTTTGTTATTCATTTGTTAATTTTTATTTTTGGTTTGCAATAATAAGTGAAATCTCCCAAGGCAAACTATGCATGATTATGAAATACCATTTTATTCATGAACTCTCTTTTTTAATAAAAATGCCATGTCTATACATGGCAGAATCCCATTTGTGTTTCTTTCTTGGGACCATTCTTAGGAACATTAGTTGATCACCAGTTACTCGCATCCAACTAACACTCATGAATAAAGAAATAAACCCATGCATATATGACCAATTAATTTATGACAAAGGAGCCAAAAATATACCAATGGGGGAAAGGACACTCTTTTCAATAAATGGTATTGGCAAAACTGGAAAGCCACATGCAAAAGAATGAAAATGAATCACTATCTCAGACCACACACAAAAATAATTCAAAATGAGTCAAAGGTTTGAACACAAGACTCGAAATCATAAAACTCCTAGAAGAAAATATAGTCAGTAAGTTCCTTGATGTTAATCTAGGCAATGATTTTTTTATTTGATAATAGAAGTAAAAACAACAAACACAAAAATAGGCAAGTGGGAATACATCAAGCTAAAAAGTTTTTGTCATAAATCAAAACAATTTACAGGAAAAGATAGGATAGGGTGAGGTGGGATGGATGGAATGGAATAGAATGGAAATATAGAATAGCATAGAATGGAATGGAATGGAATGGAACGGAATGGAATAGAATAGTTCAATACTAGGCACATATATATATATATATATATATATATATATATATATATATATATATACACACACATGGGAACTTATTTGATAGTGGTGACCCTACAAATCATCAGGAAAGGAAAGAATTGCTAGATGAAAAACTGGATGAATGTATGAAGAAAAATTAAGTTGATCATCCAGGAGGAGATATTTGCAATGCTAAAAATTGACAGGGGGTTAACATTTAACAGGGCTATCAAATAAAACTTCCTGTGCTGATGGAAATGTGTGCACTCTAATATGGTAGCCACTACCAACACCGGGCCATTGAACACTTGAGATAGGGCTAGTGTAACTGAGAACTGATTTTTTAATTTTAATAATGTTAAATAGCTACACGTGGCTAGTGGTTACCTTATTGGACAGTGCAGAACTAGAGTAGTCAAAGAATTGTGTCAAATCAACAAGAAAAATACAAGATTGTCCAATAGAAAAGTATAAATAGGTTGGCAGAACAGGAAGCCCACACAGTTAGCAATTACACAAATATATCCAGAGGCACAAGAAATTAGAAAAATGCAAATTAAAATCACAAGATACTACTACTAAGAGTTAGAAAGTACAAACACCAAATTCTGGTGAGGCTGTGGGGGGAAGCAAACTTCATGTGCTGATGAAGACTGGGGTAGACACATATAGCCATTTTGGAAAACAATATGGTAAAATTATGTGTATATCAAATATAATTAATCCATCTTAGCTCCCTTACAAAAACCTCAGGATGAGTCATCAAGAATCAAGAACTGAAGATATGCATTACAACATTTGTAACAGTAGAGATTTAGAGGTTACATTAATTCATCATAGTGGAAATGGAGAATTGAAATGCAGGGGAAGCACACTCTGGAATACTCTGCTACAATCAGAAATAATGACCAGGACAAGAAAATATGAATAGAACTTAAAATTCTAGTGTTTAGTGAAAAAAATTGTTTGAGATGTGCAGTGTAATCGTATTAATGTATGAGTTCAACATCAACTCACACAGAAACAGTATTTTGTTTTTCTTTTTTCCCTAAAGATTTGTTTTTATTTATTTATGCATACAAGAACTGGGGTGAAGGCCAGAGGTGTGCGGGGTGGGGGGGGCTGTGAAAGGATACAGCAGAGACAGAGTGGGGAGCAGAACTGGCAGATCGACTGAAATGCACTGCTGAGGGGAGCAGCAGATGAAACAGGAGAGGTCTGCTGTGCCATGTGGGAAGCTCCCTGGTTGGGGATCAAACTCAAATGCAGTGGGTGGTGATATCTTAATAGCGCTGAGACTTTAACCCCTGCACCACCAGGGAGGCGAACAGTATTTTGTTTCTCAAGATGCTGATATTCCAAAGACAGATACGAAGATATTGCTGTTAGTACCAATGAGAGAGAAAAACAAAAGTGGGGTACTGAAATGAAGGGGTGAAAGAGATAGGTCTACTGCAAAGAAAAGTGATGATAATAGGTCATAAATGAAAGAATAGGATTAGCTCAGCCTTCTGCACCGGATGTCCAAAGGGGAGGTAGAGCAAAATCTGACCCAGTGATCCCTGGATTTTTAAATCACAGTCTATGGTTTTCTTGATTCTGTGCATATTTTATTTATGAGTGTATTTATTTTATGAGCTAAATAGAAGGTTTTGTCTTCTATTGCCTCTTCTATGTCAATGATTGCTTTAAACACAAGCTTGCATATAATTCATTATTTATAAGCATGTTTATGAATCATATGGCTTCTATGAACTCTATCACCTGCTATTGCTTTTGCACAATTGACTATTTTGTGTTCCACTCCAGTTTTTCTCTAAAGAACATAATGCTTTGTGAAAACTGTGTTGCAGAATTGAATATTGAATTGAAACTTTAAGAACTAAAGAACAAAGGGACCAAGAAGAACAGAGCCAGTGACAATTCACAGGTGGTTGCAGGAGCTTCTCTGGGTGCAGGTTTAGATACTATTCTTTCAAACAAGAATCTCAGCCAAGTGTATCAGTTAATCCTCTGCATCTGAAATGATTGCATAATCATGTGTCTGGGCCTAGGATTTGATTCCTATGGCAACTTTGAAGCTTTTTCAGATTCCTGTCTCTCATCTCTTTCTCTTTTGAAATTTTGCTGGAGTGGATTTGCTTACAAATCTTTCATAAATTAAAAAGTGTTCAGAATTGCAAGAAAAAGGGATTGGACACTTGTATTTTAACACACCTTCCTCTTTGTAATTTAGTTTGCCAAAAGCTTTGTTTTTGTTTTGTTGTATTTTGTGTTTTTTCTCTTCTTTTTGTCATTGATTCATTCATGTTAGCGTGTGTGTGTGCACATGCACTTGTGTACTTGTATGTATGTGTGTGCTTACAAGTGTGTTTATTTCCTACTAAATGCCAAGTATTGTTTTAGGCCTAAGATAGATAGTACCCATGAACCTTTATAGCATTTATAATACAGAAAGGGGAAACAGACAATTAAGTAATTTTTTTAAAGATTTATTTATTTATGCATAGAAGCTGGGGTAGAGACCAGAGGTGTGGGGCAGCGAGAGTGTTCACCAGAGACAGAGCGGGGAGCAGAAGAGGCAGATGGACGGATACACACTGCTGAGGGGAGCAGCGGGTGAGGCAGGAGAAGTCTGCTGCACTATGTGGGAATCTCCCTAGGCTGGGCATGAAACTCCCGTCACTGCTGCAGACCCCTCCACAGCGCAGCACCTAACCACTGCACCACCGGGGAGACACCCCCCGCCCCGGGGGCCCAATTAAGCAATTTTTAACGGTTGTGATAAATGCTCCTCTAACTTAAAGAGGACTGTGGGTGCTCACAGCGAGGCCATCTGACTAGATTAGACTAGACTAGAGATTCAGGTCAGACATACTGAATAAGGGGGGTTTTAAGCAGAACTCTGAAGAGCAGCCCTATAGAAACAAAAGCGTAAGAGGCCCATGTTCCAGAGACACGGAGGTATGGCAGGGCATAGCAGGAGATGAAGCTGGAAGGAGAAAGCTGCTGTTGTGCAAACAGAAGCATGATTTTAGAGCATTTCAGAAGCGTCATTCAGCCTGCAGGGTAAGCATGAGGACAACTAAATTGTCAGAAATCCAAACAAAAGTTCAACTACAGTAATGCAATAAAGGTTAAGAAAGATTTATGTAAAAGAAAAATCCATAAAATAGTTGGTCAATAAGCTGTTGGGGTGGATGGGGAGAGAGGACTTGACCCCTATAATTAGGTGAATCTTTATCTTAGGGGTGAGCAATTGTATGAAGGATTAGTGTATTAGTCAGATTCAGTGATAGTAGCTTCTATCACAACTCAAGTCTCAGTAGCTTAACACAATAAATGCTTATTTCTCTCACACTTCACAGTCCAAAGCTAAGTTGTGAGGAGGCAAGCAACTGAGTTTCCACACAGTAATTCAGGGATCCAGCCTGACAGAGTTCTTCAATTACTGACTGCCCCAATGTCCACACAAGGTGTGACAGATTACAGAGACTGCAGCTCTGCTCTCAACTGCCTCAGACCAGACAGAACATTTTGGTTCCACTCTCAGTCCATTGACCAGAACTCAATTAGCCCCATCTAATTTTGATAGAGGCCAAGAAATGAGGACGGGCTACATGCCCACAAGTAAAACGAAATTGATTTGAGGAATGTCATCTCTGCTATATTTGCCAACCAAAATTGACTCAATTTCCATAAGCTGAGCTCCAAATTGGTAGTTGCAAATCTAATACTAAAGTATTTTCTTTCACCACTTTTCTGAGTTGAATTACATGCAAAGGTTGATGAATCATTTGGAGATTATATGTTTTCACTTCTATCTAAGCAGGCTGTAAAGACCTTGCAATTGTAAACCTCACAAATAATTCTGCCATGACTTAAATTTTCTGAAAAATAGGTTTTTAACCATATGTTTATACCTCCATGTTTTCTCACTCAGCAAAATATCTATCATCTTGACTAAGATGAACATATTAGTCATTTGGTGACTTAAAATAGCAACAATCTTTTACAGTCTCTCATGGTTTTGTAAGGTCAGGAATTCAGACAGGGTATAGTCTGAAGCATGATGGCTACGTCTGGGGCCTCAGCTGGAAGACGCCAGGCCTTGGGAGTGGAGGATTGTGAAGCTTGTTACTCATGTGTCTGGAAGTTGATGTCAGTGGTGTCCCTCAGTTCCTCTCCAAGCGGGCTGGTTTGAATTTGCTCATCGCATAGAAGCTGGATTCCAGAGGCAAGTGTCCCGAGACTGTGGCAGAAGCTGCATCCTCTTTATGGCTCAGCCTCAGAAGCGTAAGTCCCCGAAGTTCCCACCAGTCAAAGATGTCACAGGCCCTGTCTGAACTCAAGGACAGAGTCCCTAGAACCCATGTCTTGGGAGGGAAGGGTGGATAGCCACATCTCACAGAGAGTATGTGCAGACATTTTTTGAAAATCCATTATGTCACCATGACAGCTCATTTTGACTTGGGAAAGAAGCTCAAATGCCAGGACAACTTTGATACTCAACATTATGCCTTCCTAAGTAGTATGCCTGAACGTGTAGCTTTTCCAACATAAGTAAATGAAATGAGTGACTAAATCTTCAGCTTTCTGAAAATTGTCGATGGAAAGCTCTCTTCTTATTCAGGTTACTAGCTCTATGAAAATAATTATCAGAAAATATATTCGGCAGGGATAAGCCAGTGATGTTAAAGTAACCCACCATGGCTAATTAATTAGGACTCTTTGGGTTGCATGGACAGCATTGAGGTGAAACCAGTTTAAATGATAAGAACTGAATGTCTCGTGAATCTGAAAGGTCCAGGGCTTCAGATGGATTTCAGGCATTGCTGGATTCAGGGACTCAGGGGATATTATTCGGCCTGTCTCTTCCCATGTCTTGGCTCTTCTTTTCTCTGCCTTGGTCTACTCCCAGGGAGGCTCCTCCCTCGTGCTGACAGGGATGGGCCCCAGCATCTCCAGACAGTAGCAGTCTTTAGTGCTTATAGTCTCAGGAGACAAGTTCCCCCTAAACATCCTCTGAGCGTCTCTAATAATCTCTGAAAAAGGAGTCTGGACTTGTTTGCATCGGATGAGGGGAGTACCGTGCAAGTCACTGTCCTGGTGTAAACAGGAGGCACCGAAGGCTGCAGAGAGAGGCACAGAGAGTAGTAATTACAGGAATTGGCCTGTGCAGTTATGGAGGCTGTGAAGTCCCATGAGTTGCCACCTGCACCCTGGGAAACAGTAACGTCGGTGGCATAATTACATCCAAGTCCAAAGCCCTTGGTATTGGGTGCGGAGGGAGGCACAAATTACTTAAGCCCCTGTCTGAGTACAAAAGTCCAAATCCAGGAACACTGGTGTGTATGGAGAGGAGAAGATGAATGTCTCAGCTTAGTAAGGGCAACTTCGTCCTTTTCTACATCCTTGATATATTTGGATCTCAACAGATTGCATGATGCCCAACTGCTCTGCAGAGCGCAATTTCTCTTTACTCAATTGACTGATTGATAAGCCAGTCTCTTACAAAGACAGCCCCATAGACACACCCAGGAACAATATTTTATCAGCTCTCTAGGCATCATTTAGCTCAGTCAAGTTGACATATTAAATTAACCATCACAAGGTGGACGGGGAATGTTGATCAGCCTCAGTCACACCCAGTGACAAGACACAAGAGGTCTTATGATTGGCAGCTCCCTCCAGTGTGGGAGGAGAACTTCCTGAATGGAACATCAACTTTGATGCCAGAAGGCAGGGGTAAGTAGATGAGCTACAAAAAGTCATCACCAAAGCTAGTAAAGTTTAATTCCTCTTCAAACTTTCGCCTAGACTCTTGGTATTGCCAAAAGGGAGAAAATCCACCTGTTGACTACATGCCCCAAAACAGATGCATAGAGCAAGAAGATGTGGTGTATATACACAGTGGAATACTACTCAGTGATCAAAAAAGATAAACGCATGCCATTCGCAACAACACAGATGGAGCTGGAAGGGACTATGCTACACGTAGTAAGTCAGAAGAAAAAAGAGAAATATCGCATGGTTTCACTTTTAGAGGAATAGAGGGAAACTGAACAAAGGGTAGGGAAAAAGACCAAACCAGCAAGCTAAACATAGATTTGAGGCATCCAGCAGTGGAGGGGGAGGGAGTGGAGCCAAGAGGGGGAAAGAAAGGGCACAAGGACTACAGTAATGGTACACAGGTGACACGGTGGTGGGGGTACGGTGACTGCACCCCAGGGAAGAAATCCAATATCGTACAAAAATGAACCATGATATAAGAAAATAAAAGGAAATATAAAAAAAAAAAAGCCCACCCATTGACTCATAAGTTAGGAGTGGCCATGAACGACCTCTCATGCTCCTCTGCTATCGAGCAGGGAAACAAACTTAGAATGTCCCTCTTTTTCATATATATGTTCACTGCTATTTTATCTTTGAAATAGCACTGCTTAACTGCAGTCTTCAGCATTCACTGAGGTTTATAGGTCTCTTGTGGAAAGCTAAGTTTAGTGTAAAACCCACTCTACATTAAATCACAAAGGAACAATGCCCTGTCTCATCCTGTGGGAATATCATGATTTATGAGCCCAAGCTTAGGTGTTTTATTACTACATATCATAACTTTCATTAGTGCTTCCATTAATATTGCCAGTCATGAGTCATAAAATTGACTCTGACTGTATCGACAGGTTTTTATAAGACTTTCTGAATCACTAGTTTTTCTGCAAATCATACACAGTATTTTTATTAAAAAGTGACAATTCACTTGGTTTTGGTTTAGCACTCACATTTGCTAAGAATAGAATCCTAGCTGCGCAGAACTACAGGAGCTCTGAGAAGTCGATGGCTCTTACTCTCAGTTTCTCTATAGGTGCATGCAGGCACTTATTTAGCTGATGACTGAATTTCCTCCATACCATCTTGCTGCCAGTAAACATGCCAGTCTTTTTGGTTGGTTTTTTGGTTTTGTTTGTTTGTTTTTAGTTTTGTTTGTTTGTTTGTTTTCTGCTTTTGAAACAAATTCGAAATACCAGAAATTTGCCCTAGTTTTTTTTCCCTCCCTTTGCATCCCACAGAATCAGCTCACATGTGGCAGGTGCTGAACTTCTCCTGTTTCTGCCACTGAACTTCTCCTGAGGATTTCTCTGGTCTTGTCTTGTTCAGGCTGCAAGTCCTCACTTCTGCCCTGCTTGTGTCGTTTCCACATTCATGACTCTCTTGACCACTGTCCTTTGGTTATGCGCTTATTCTCCTCGGGGTGTGTGGTTCAAATCAACCAGTCCCTCTGTTTTCTGGTCACCATTTTTGCAACTTATTTATAGTGATATTATCAGGAGACGGTCAAATTATTCGCTGGAGTTTAGATGCCTTATATCAAGCCCTTTGTCTGGCTAAGACAAACTAGCAAAAAAAGGATATAAGATGAGTTTTGTCTGGAATTTTTCCTATGTGGGACATGATGGTTACTGGTCTCTAGTTTGCAGCATCTCTTTCTTCCTATTTAAAAAAAAATGGAGACTCCGCTGACTTTGATCATCTCACCCATTTTCCTTCTTTTGGTTCCAACATCAAAAACGATTACAAAGGATCAGTGATCTCATCCTTAAGACTTGTTTGGATCTTGGAAGTAATTGTGGCAGGATAATATTTTGAGATATTACTTAATGTTTCCTGTTCTGGGTTTCTTTTACCCGTTTCCCTTATTCATATAGCCAATGCAGTCATCACCTCAGGAAAGGTGATTAAAGCAGAGAAGCAAAGACAAGGCCTTTTACAATGTGTAAGCTTGTGCCTTTGGACATAAAAACATGATTCTGGCCATAAAAATTAGATGGGGAAGATCGTGTTATCTGCAGTCAGAGTCTGTTTTTCCCCATGTGGTCAAATCCACTGCTTCCCTTCACCTCCGTCTCTGATCTCCATTGAGCTACATAAATTTGTTTTAGGCTGGAGAGTGAGGAGAAATACTCAGTACGTTCGGGAATCCAAGAACAGAAGATAATGTGGACTTCCCTGGGGAAAGAGGCTGAGCTTGAGGGTTTTCTCAGGCCCAGAAGGAGCAACATATAAGGAGGTATCTAAATGATGTGTAGACCACCCAGAGCAACCCCACAAATTCCTTGTCTCCCCAGTGCCACTTGGGGCATGGCAGAACGAGTTCTCCTTAACCTAAGAGTAGCACAGAAATGGTGAAAATCATGCTAAAATGGGGGCTTGAAACAGAAACTAATGAAAGTAGGAAGAGAAAAAACCTACATTACTAACAGTTGATACTGAGGAGCTTCACTCAGATTTCCTCCCCAGCGTCAATTCCTCTAACCCACAGCTACTGGAAATACTAGCTGCAGACTCACTGTCCCACCCAAGGTGGTGCCCCTCCAGGGCAATGAGATTTGGCCAGTGTTTTCCTTCTGTACAGCACATGTTCATAGCTGTATCACCACAGTGCCTCTTACATTGCAAACACCCTATAGATGTTTGTTAAATAAATGAATGAATCCACCTAGAGCAAAATAAGATTTGGGAGACAGACTTGTTAATGTAAGAAAGAGACTTGTTTTTGTTTTTTTTTAAAGATTTATTTATTTATGCATACAAGCTGGGGTACAGGCCAGAGGCAGGGGCGGTGAGAGGGTTACCGGAGACAGAGTGGGGAGCAGAACAGGCAGATCAAAAATACACTGCTGAGGGGAGCAGCGGGCGAGGCAGGAGAGGTCTGCTGCACCAGAAAGAGACTTGTTAATGTAAGAACACAGAATACCACAGCCCTACTTCATAGTGGATAACAGAAGTGATTATTTTGCATAACTGATTTTTTATTTTAAAAAGTGTTCATGTAATTAGCTTAAAGATGCTTTTGCATAAATTAATAGTGATCTTTAGGGTAATAGTACCCTGCTTCTATTATTTCATTTTAATGCAATAGAGAAGTTCTAAATTTTGTCCTAGTGACTGAGCAATGTAAACAGTACTGTTGTTTTCAGCTTATTAACCATTTTCAGAAAAAAGAGAAAATATTGGCTCTGACTAACTACAGCAAACAAATTAGCAGTATTTATCTAACAGAAAATAACTATCCTATGTATGTAACATAAAACCACATCTACAAAATTACATCCAAGAAAAAAAAAAAAACTACTAATCCTGGTCACCGTTATGTAATAAAACCTACAAACAGGTATGAAGCATCAAACTTATGAAAAATTAATAGAAAAAAACTTAACATTGAGAATATGCTGTCTACCCATCACCTTAATTTTTATGCATTTTCTAAAACATCTTTCTAAATATTTCTGAATTAGAAACACCGCAAGTTGGTCTTTCAGGCGACTGAGAAGATGGTGGACATACAGACTGAAAATGCCTGCCGAACAGCGCACCATTTTCAAAATAAGAGGGTCCCACTTAGGGACACCAGCAAGACGTTGCCCCACATTACAAGAACATTGATCTGGGGTTCCAGACATTCAAGGAAGCCACTAACGGCACCTACTTTGACAAGAATTGTCCCCATCCTGGTCAAGTCTCCATCCGAGGGCAGATCCTGTCTGTCAAGAAGACCAGGACGAAGATGCAGAGGACTGCCGGCGTCCGCCGAGCCCACGCCAACACACCCTCCGAGAAGCGTCACGCGACCATGTCTCCTGCTTCAGGGACGTCGAGAACGGCCACCTGGTCCTGTGGGCCAGTGCCCGCCGCTGAGCAAGACTACGCTTCCAGGTCATCGAGGCCGCTGGGACCTGGAAGGAATTCCAGAAGTCCTGACCCTTGACACCTGCCCACTGGCCCAAACAAGATAAGAGGGTTTTCCACTCAGAAAAGTAAAAGAAATGAGTTATCATTGCATAGTTTTAGCTTATTGGTGTCCTACAAAAGAGTGATTTTAGAGCCACTCTTCTCAGAGGAATCCAGATAGGTAAAGAAGTCATTGGCAGAGGAAAAAAGTCAAATAGGAACGAGACTTGAGTAAGTCTTCGGTGTTTCGTTAGAAGAGGTGCTGGGGCTGTGCTGCTCCAACTCGCCTCAAAAAAACGAGACAAACTTAGAGAGCAATTGGCGGACGAGCGCCATCTGTTGGTGCCTTTTAGGCTCTGCTTCGCTTTTAAGCTAAGACCACACTTTTCCAGGGTTGTTCCAGGGAACGGACTTGCCGGTGAATGTGCAGGCTATGTCTGCTCTGAGTGGGGGTGGAGGGGGCGGGGAAATGGGGAAGGGAGGGGGGAAGAGAGGAGTGGAAGTCTTTTATGAGACCTTTGCTTCTGAGTTCCTCACTATCTTGGCCAAGACGGTGAGAGCTACAAAACTGAGGCTCTCAATAATGCTTCCTTTCTAATTCACTTCTAATATTTGGTCTAAATATCCCCCAATAAATATGTTGTCCTACTTTTTTTCTCAGCTTCTGCTTCCCAGAGTGCCCAACTGACCCAACTTTTCTGTAGCAAGGACTGTAGTAGGAACACTAATTAGTAGCATTTGTTTTCATCGACATGTACATATGTGGTGTTGAGGTCCACTATAGGGAAAAACGATTAGTAAATTTTTTAACTGAACTTTGGATTTTTAAAGTAGTGATCAAACTTAGGAAAGCATGAATGTTTCCATCCATGGGGGTGGGAGATGGATTTGAGATTGGATTTAAGAAAAAAAAATTCATAGCTTGAAAGCACTTTACATTTAAAATATCAGCAACATATGGTAGTAATCATAGAAATCCTCATGGCATCATTTGTTTATAAAAATGATACTAATGGCTATCATTTATTGAGTACTTACTATATGGCAGGAAATGTGCTAAGCATTTTACATACATTATGCCATTTAGTTTCAGAGGGTGATGTCTAAACAATATTAATTGATGAATTAGCTAATTGTTCTAAAGTGTGTCAGCTTTAGCCAGGAAGTACATTAGCACTGGATTTGGAAATTGCTATCCTGGCTATATAATGAATGTATTCATTCAAATGTTAATACATAATGATGGAGCTTAGGAATAGAAATGTTACAGTGCTTATTAGGTTAGTCCAGTAAAATGCATACCAGAGAAGTAATCATGAACTTTCCAACTACATTATATATTTAGAAAAATACCATTTGTTCTATAAGAAAAAAAATGTTTTTCATTGTTCAATTTCCTTTAATGACTCCCACCTCCCTGAAAGGCAGGTGCATGCAACTAGGCAACAGCAAGAAATGTTCACTTGAAGATGGTGCCCTGACTGAAGGCTGTGCCGACATTCTGGAAGGCCCCCACCCAGGAAAAGTGTTCTCCAGCCAGCATCTGGATCTCTTGCTGCCGGGAACCAGTTTCTGCCATATCTATGACTCATAGCCCCCCTGCCTATCTGGACTCAGTAGAAAAGCAAGCTCTTGGCCTAGAAAGATCCAGACTCCAGAAAGGGAGCTGCTGTTCTTGGTTCCAAAGAGAATGACTCTGGCAAAGGCATCTTCCTCAGCTTGTCCAAATGCTGGAATGTTCCAATGGTGAGGATGCAACTCAGGAAGGTCTGGGTGAGCTCATCAGGAAGAGGTACTTGGAGGCCACGGGAGCCAGCCATCCTTATCAAGGTGCTCCCTGAAGTACAGCAGTGCCACAGAGCGTGACCTCACCCAACGCAAAGGTGCTCTTGGGCAGATGAGCAAAGGGGTCCTTGGCCTTGGTTTAGCAGTCAGCGCCTGCTCACATTCCCCTATCTCCTTCTCAGGAGCGGGGCAGTTGCCTTTTCTCCTCTTTTCCCTCAGCCTGCGACTTCTCCTTTTCCTCTCTATCCCTGCGGTGTCATTTTAAGGCTAACTGTCTATAAACTTTTTAGCATCAAACTAAAAAAGATGGGCCATCTTTTCAGTTTTACCTCCTCCAAGGCAGCCCAGACTGGGGCTGGTTAACATAGGTGAGGAAGCAGCAGTTGGCACTGAGGAAGGCCCGGTGGAGAGAAGCTCCAGGACCTGTTTATAGGGCCACATAGGGTGCAGACAACTGTGATGTCAGCCAGTGTCACCCATTCACCCACCAGAAAAGTCCTCCTCTTCGAGTGAGCACCCAGCAGCCCCAAGATTCACCTCACCTCTGCGGTCTCCTTGTTGTGGTGCATGATGCCCAAGGTGGGAAGACTCAGGTGCTGGCTAGAGGCGCTGTCGCGATAGCAAAGCTCACTCATTGCACCGCCTGGGCGCTGCCTCTGCAATGCTTCCCCACAGTTCCTCACATAGTAGACAGTGGGATTGCTCTCGAACACACTGAGTCCATCATCACCCTTAACTGCTGGAATCTTGCCAACAGGAAATTTACAGAAAAAATTTCTATGATTACTGCCACATGTTTCACTTGGCTTGGCCAAATGAAATTGGGGTGTTGCTGAGGGCATGTGGAACTGAACCCCATTGAATTTAGTAGCAAAGGCCTTGAAGGCCCTGCAGTTTCCGAGATTTGTGTACAGCCACTGGCGGTTCCTCAGAGGCAGAGGGTGGGGTTCTTGGCCCTGTAATACAGGCAAGAAGGGAAGAAAAAATATTTTATTATTTTTTAAAACAACTTTTAAAACAATTTTTATTATTTTTTAAAACACCCTTGTTTACTTTTTCACAATATAGGATTTCTCTCCGCAGGTACAGTCACCCTAATTTTTCCATTATTAAATTGTGGCTAGAAAAGTTATGATACAGTAAAATTGTGTGATATATTCCACTTCCATTTGTGTATTTCTTTTAAAGTTTGACCCCTTGACTCCCAAATGGTATTTGAAAAGCAAATACAGTCTTACATAGGTAGTATCAAGAATGGGAAAAGTTGCCCTAGGATGTACTCAATACTATCATCTCCCATAGCAGGAACCCCTGGCTATTTTGAATGGGGTTGGATTTTGTCAATCTTTTTTCTGTGTTAGTTGATACTAGCATGTAGCTTTTCTTTTTGACTCTGTTTGTATAGTGGGTAACATTGATTGATCTTTTTGTAACCAGTTATAAGTATGGACTAAATCTCTTTTGGTCACAGTATATACATGTTGGATTCAATTTAATATTTTGAGGATTTTTGCATCTAAGTTCTTAAAAGATAATTGGTCTGTATTTGTCCCTTTTTTGTAATATCTGTCTGGTTTTGGTATCAGAGTAATACTAGCCTTATAAAATAAGCTGGGGCACGTTTCCTCTTCTGTTTTCTGGAAAAAATTGTGTAAAACTGACGTTAATTTTTTTAAATATTTGGTAGAATTACCCAGTGAATTCATCTGGACCTGTAGATTCTTTTGGAGGAATATTTACATTACAAATTTAATTTTTTTAATGGCTAAAGGACTATGCAGAAGATCTATTTTGTCCAGGTTGGGTTTCATTATCTTGTGATTTTCTTCCTGGCTGTATTGAAGGGAGAGAGGAAAACATTAATGAGATTACATATAATATAAACATCTTACCAATGATTTGAGAAGTTTATAGGATATAGCTTATACTCTGGCTTAAGTATGGACTTATTAACCATTAATCTAAACTATTGCTAAATCCACTGTCAAGGAGTTTGCTGTGTTTTCCTTCTTCCATCCTGAATCTCTGCTTTTTATTGACTCTGTTTTTAGATTACTACAAGAAAATTATTCAATTTTTATGTTACCAAAACCCCAAAATTCTTGCACTTTTTGAATTGAAATCAAGTCATGGAATCTAGAAAATAAAAACTTTCCTCTGCTGTTGAAATAGTACTTTGACATTTCCTCCTTTTACAGCTATAGAGCTCAGGAAGACAGAAAGGAAGCATTTCCAATAAAGGAGATTTAATGTAGAAAGTTGAGTAATAGGTGGTAGAAAACCAAAAGAACGAAATGGTATTGTGATTAATAACTGCAATAAAATAATTTCTCAGCCCAGTCAAGGACTGGAAAACAAACAGCAAGACAGTGTTACAAAACAAGGAGCACATGGGGCTGGGCCCCCCAAGGTGTTGTTTAGCTGGTACTGGGAGGGCTGAGAGCCAGCATGGAGATGGGCCAGGAATGCTTAAGCAGCAGTTTTGTCAAGTGCTAACTATAGAATGAGAGTGCCATCTAATATGACCCCATTTCAGAGAAGAAGAATCAAGAAGAGCCACTGTGAAAGACAAACACCTGAAATAGTGCAGAATTCACAGCTAAAGTAGAAACGGACGAGATATTCAACTAGGAAGCTGTAAGTTGAAAGTGAATGTCTCTTGTGACTTGTACTCTGCGCCAGGAAACTACTGATTTAGCACAGGTACTAGTATATTTGTTGAATGGATAATTCAGTCTACTTTTGGGACATTACGAACAGCAGCATAATCATGCCTTCCCAATGAAAATGCGTAATTAAGAAAATACATCTATCTGTTTCATAAACCTACAATCCAGGGATGTTTCCTTTTACTTTTTGGGTTATTTTAAAGAATTTTTTCTGTGTGGTCTTTATTTTACAGACTGCAGTGGATAATTTAGTGCTTGTAACAGTAATACTGCAAATTGCAGTTCATCAAATTCATTTCACTTAGAATGCTCCTTAGAAAAATTAATCAGAGAAAAACCTTATTTCCTTTATAGTAAATAACATTTCGGGTTGTATTCAATGATTCTTAACTGGGAAAATGGTCGTTTACTTGAGGCTTCCTTTTACCTTGCTACATTAAATGTGCTTGCCAAAGCACCACAGTGTCCCCTCCTTTTGATACAAACCCGAGTATTTTCAATTTGAGTATTTTCAGTTTTCACTTAAGAATCATTTTCCAGAAGCTCTGAGAGTATTTGTTATGGTATTTCACAGGACACCAATGTAACTTTCTCTTGGAATTGAAATCAAGTGCTGCCAACTGGAAATTAAAAGTGTAGTTAGGCTGCTATCTTCAGATCGCTCAAAAACACCTATTAACATTGTATCTTTAGAAAACGTAGATCTGAAGCAAGAGTATTTTTAGTATTGCCTAAATAATAAGTCCCAATAGTTTTCCATCATTTGGGACTTACATGTATTTTCACTACAGAAATTTAAAATGGCTCAATTTAATGTGGTTTATGAGAATATCTCATTATCTATGAGCCTCCAAATTTTCTAACTAAAAACACAACTCAATTAACTGTGTATCAATTAAATGATACAGGGAAAGAGAAATTTAACTCTCTCACCTAGAAAAGCCATTTGAGTGTGATGCTTGACCTTTGGTACTGGTGCCTTTCATAATGCCTACTGTATACAGTAGGCAATCAAAATGTATGTTCAATAAAACAATGAAGGAATCAAAGTCATATATGTATACATACACATACAAGTGATGCAAATTCTCCTCATTTTGAACTGCATACTGATCTGCAAATTAAGCACATCACCATCAAAATCTCCACAGGGTGTTTCCAGATACTAATTTTAATTTTGCCACTTTACCAGTCAAATTATAAACCAACTCTCCCCCTCAGCACTCACCCATTTATGGGACAGCTGTGTACTAGATTATGCTAAATTATTGCAATTACCTGCCAAATTATTTCAAAACATGAACGAATTGTCCCATTAACGGGTACAAGAGTTCTTTCCAACTGACCTGATGTGCCAGGAATAGCTACACCCTGGAGAATCCAGGGGCAACATCTAAGTTTAAAACCATGGCAAGAATAATGTGGCTTTTTATAGAGTTCAATTAAAAATGTCTTGGACTCATAAATTATTTCCTAAAGAAAGTGATATTATAGATTATTTCAATTCAAAACTATAAAAATTTTCATGACATTCTATGTGACAACTGCAAGAAGTTATATCTAGATTTTCAGAAAGGAACTCCAGAATGAAGATAATACTCAAACAGAAGTTTCTTTATCTAACTGGAATAAAAACTGTACTTTTCCTCAAAAATCTCTAATTTTACAAAGTAAGAGATAGCTGTCACTGTTCCTCAATACAAAGCATAACTTTTCCCGGACAAGAAAAAAACTTACATTTTGCAGCAAAAACTGGCAATCTTGTCTTTTGCTGTTAAAAGCCCATAGTTAGCAATTGAAGAAATATAAAGACTCAGAAAAAAGTGGGTGGTATGGTCTAATTCTTTCCAAACATGTAAACATAACCAAAAAGTACAGTAGTTTTAAAGTGCCAGAACCAAGCAAGGTAATGATGTGTTATTCTTTGACTTACATGAACTCCTTGACACTGTATTATTTATAGAATTTCTTCATGTGCACTGGACTTGACTGTAAGAAAATTAATTACTGGGGCTAGAAGTAATCATGTATGATGAAAAGTTCCTCTAGCAAAATCCACATTTGCAAAAGAGCTAACTCAACCCTAATTATCCAGCTGTTAAACTTTACATTTATGTCACAGCAATAGAAGACATACACTGCAACTGCTTGACTGATTTTGGCTTCCTTTCTAATTAACTATTTGCAAGGCTACAAAGGGACCATAACACAAATAGTCTATTTCCCTGGTTCTTTACCTATGGAGTTCTGTTAAGGGACAAGTTGACTTTATTAAGGAAGGAAAGTTATGGTCATATCCCATCAATCAGGAATAGGATAGGAATCTATCTTTGACTAGAGGAGTTTAGTTCTGACTTTCAACTGGTAAAAGCAGAGGGAAATATTGGTTAAATTAAGACCTTTACTATAATTACTCATACTATGAAAAATTATTCAAAGAACACATTAGATATAATCTTTTAAAATCACATGACAGATCTTTATTTATGCAGTAAGTCAGCTGTACCTGTAGATGTTTGAATAATGAAAATCTAGGCTAACTCCAACCACACAATTCTACCTCTTGCTACTGCCATTAAAATATACACATTAGAAATCTAGGTTCCAAATACTTCATCTACTGAAGATAGTGAAATTCAGTGAAAGTCACCGAGCTACAATTTTTGAACTTTATAGAATGTTCACCCTTGATGATGGAAGAGACTTTTATTTGAAAGACATAATCATATTTTTTGAAGCCTCAGTTGATCCAATTTATTTTCAAAATAAAGAGTGGATCTGTGTTTTCATACACAAAAGATTTTATAAAAGAATATGGTTGACTTGCACTTCAACATTTTCAAGTAAAAACTCCACACAGGCAAGAAAATGATTGCAATGAAGTATGAAGACACCCAAAGTCAGTCAGTATTTTAAGTACAGGACAGAATATTTTTGCAATTCTTCCTTTAAAATGTTGGCACATACATTAAATGCCCAAGTTATAAAAAATCACTTAGTATCCACTTACTCTTCAGTGAATTTTTATATCTATACTACATCACATTAAGCGCTGGTGGACAAAATAGTATAAGAATCTAAAAACTTTTTCAGGTAGCACAATGACTTAAAAACAATCAGGAAAAAGCTTCCCCCCAAATATTTCTGTATGTAATTTTCTGTCCATTACCACAATAACAATGTAAAAATGCCTTAAAAAGCAGCTGAAGGAAAATATTTCACTTTTCTCTTGAAAACACCATTTCTTCTTAAATAGAGGGAAGAGCTTTAATTTGGGGTTAAGGATAGGAAGATGTTTCATAAGTAAAAAACTCAAGTTAATGTCAGCTGTATAAATGCCTCATTTAAGAAAGAAACTAAATACTTTGATTCAAAGGATTCTAAAATATTTCATCATTACAAGAAAAGTGTAATTTAAAGCTAAAAAACTGTAACACACTGAACTAATAGAAGTCATCGATTAGCAATTCTATTGCTTTTTCACAAAATCCATAATTAAGGAATGACAGGCCAGGTAAAAGATCTCCTCAACATTTGGTCAGATCATCTGAGAAGCCCAGGGTAAACCCACACCCAGAGTTTCGTGAGGGCCCTGGGGGAACTGCCCTTTAACATCTTTCCAATCAACAAATTACATAATCCTTTCAAGAATGAGGTGCTTCAACTCAAAAGTATTTTCTAGATAAATAAATCCCCCCATTTAAGCAGTAAAGCTGCTTTTTAAACATTTAAAATGTTACTTTAAAATTTATTTTCAATGCATTTCCCTGTCACTTTTACAGATGAGGTATAGTCATAACTAACAACACAGTCTCCTGACTTCATGGTTCTCCTGGACAAGAGGGATCGATCAGCAGATACAACTTGGGCCCTGGCACCAATCATGTGCAACTCTGGACCACATTTTGAGTCTCAAAACAAGGATGATTATCACCAGGCTCTTTATGGCTCTAAAACTCTCTATTTGAAAGCCCAGTAGTTAACATATCAAAGTAATGGTAAACCACAAATTGCCATATAAATGCAAAGGATTGCTCTGATAAGCCCAAGATGATATTTGGGTTTAGAAATATCTAATCAAAATAAAGTCTAGATACCTTTTTGTAAAACATACATAGTTGACAAGGCATTTATGGTTCTGATTCTTTGGTTCTCTGACCATTCTCCCAGTCTGTCTCCTGCTTCTAATTGCACCAGTCATGTAATTCAGTTTGTCTCTCCTTGAGTTTAAACTTCTGACTTTTCAACAGATGAAAAGCAAAACTTAAAACTTTATTACTTTAGCAAATGTGGTATCATCATTTATGCACTTTAAAAGAGTAGTGCCTTCCTTAGGTGAGGCATCAGACTCAGCTAGGAAGCATTTTAAAAATTGAGATGCTGAACTCCAGCCACAGAGTTCATATTGAACCAATCTGATTCAGTATGTCCACAGTAGGACCCAAAAAAACTGTTTCTCGAAAGTTCTCTCAGGTAATCACAACACTGGAGAATTCAGTTTTGGAGACTCACTGCTTTGTCGTCAATTTCTCTAGAATTTTAGCAGCTGCCAGTTTGTTTTAGTATGAAAAATTCCCCTTGTGTTAGTCACAAGCACATTCAAAGCAGAATCCCCATGCTCATGACTTAGATCCACAGCAGACTAGTTATCACAATCCCTTTGCAATAGAATTTTAAAATGATAAATTAGTTTCATAGCTAAGACAATACATGCAAATGCTAAGACGTAGCTGGTTCTACTGCTTTCTGCTTGACCTGTAGTTGTTAATCATTTATATACCTGAAGACCATTATATTACAGTTGTCCTAACTAAAGAACTCCTCCACAAAAAAAAAGATAGGCTAACGAGCTAGTCAGTATTATTAAGAAAATGTTTCTAGCAGACATAAAAGTACTTAAAAAATAACAACAGAAATTCCCATAGAAACTCAAACACACCCACACTTCCCAAGTCTATCATAAAGAGGAAATCTGACTGAAACCATGGTTGTTTAAAAATATGTTCAACTAATTGTGAAAATGTAAGTATAATTTCACCCTTTAGGAAGCCTAACAGGCATAAATGCTAGTGAAACAGTTAACTGTGAAAAAACCACATGAAATATTTTGGTATAGTTCTGAACACCGTCCCTTCCAAATTTTAATGCAAAAGCCACATTTGGGTTTTCCAGGTGTCAAGTGTATCTAGGCACTGCGGAACGTCGTCATGTCCTTTGGTTCTCTGCTGGGGACACACCAGTCATCAGCCTCATGGTTGGTATTGTAATGCTTCCAGGCAGCTTTGTTGTACACTGGGAGTCTTTCTATGGATTCTGTCGACAGAGCCTGAAAGATAAAAACAGAGCCTAAGCCTGACATTTTTTTAAGAATCCATTATTTGCAAAAATATACAACAGCAAAAGGTTACTACAAATCAAACAATACTTTACTGAATTTATATTTTACTGATCACATTATCTACATACATTTTATTTTTTTAATTTTTTTTTTATTTTTTAAAGATTTATTTATTTATACATACAAGCTGGGGTACAGACCAGAGGTGTGGGTAGGCAAGAGGGTTCACCAGGGACAGAGCGGGGAGCAGAACAGGCAGATCAGAAATACACTGCTGAGGGGAGCAGCGGGCGAGGCAGGAGAGGTCTGCCGCACCATGTGGGAATCTCCCCAGCCGGGTGTCGAACTCGCATCACCGCTGCCGACAGCTCCACAGTGCAGCGCTTAACCGCTGCGCCACCAGGGAGGCCCACTACATACATTTTAATATAGTACACATATGTGCTAAATAGTCTAAGTCTAAGGCACTCTTATGTGCATGTTAAGTTTGTTACTTGCTTCTCCACGCAGCCTGGAAGTTGCTCGATTGAAACTTTACATAGATGTAACAGAAACCTCTTAAAAAACATGGCCCAGAACAAAAGTTGGTTCACTAAAAACATCACTTAAATATGAAAGCATAAAACGAACATATGTATCTTAATATTATAATAGCACAATCATTTAATGCAATCTTCTTTAGTTACTAGAATACAATCTTTTCCAAGTCATTGTACTTTAAAAAATTCATCATAACATTACTATCAATCAGTATAAAACTACTGGAATGTGTAAAGGCATCCTGGTTTTTGCATGAACAATTCTTGTCTGGGTTTAATCCTGTTTCTCTTCCTGCCATTAAAATAACCAATTTCAGATACAGCAGATGTATTTACTATATCATGCATAATTTCATTTTCCAAGATATTAGCATTAATTCACTGCTCTACTTCAGCTTCCTGTAAATCACTAGAACCTGACATGTACTATGTTCCTTGTTATCTCCTTCGAGTTAGGATATTTCAATAGACTTTCAACCTGAAGTGATAGGCGTTCCTCAAGGTATTAGAAATATTGAACTGGAAATTTCAGCCCAGTAACACTAAGAAAGCTCATTGATGCTGACTTTAATGATTCTGTAAGACCACTTGTCCTCTATTTTTTCCAAAATAAAACTAAAAACCTTGCACTTACATATTCTCTTTAATATGCCAAAATTGCCAGAACCCCTTGACCTATAAAGAATAAACAGGCTGGATCAAAAATATTATCTTTGGTGATAAAATATTGCATTTGTATCACCCTTTTAAATTTATTAACACTTTAAATGATTAAAAAAAGAAAAAGAACTATTCTCTTGAAAGAATAAACCTTTAGAGATAAACTTACTTTTTCTAATAGTCTTGAGCATTTCCCACAAAACAGGTGCCATCTAGTGGCAGAACAAGAAACTAAAGTCACTAAAAACTCAGGTTATCAACAGCCCACTGTTCAATCCAATGGGTCCATGGGGGCCCAGAGCTTTCCATCCCTGTAAAATATACTGATCCCTCCATACACACAGGGTCATCCAGGCCAGTGGACTAAGTGCTTCTGCTCCCATCAAGTGAGTCTGTGATTGTCAGACAGGTGTGCTTTGCAGCTTTAAAGGAAAAATTCTAAAGGATAATGTGCTTGCTCATGTCTTTGCTTAAAAAAAACCAAAATGATGCATAGAGTGTCTACAAGAAAGACAAGCGAACCTTCGGCAGACCCATATGCAAAGAAAAGGCCTTGGAAGTATATTAAAAGATTGGTGGACCAATATCCATTCATGTGTTTCATGTTAAAATTAAACTTGTGAAATATGTAACTTTTTATGGTTTCTGATTTTAGCCCAGTTTTTTCTATTAACAACCATAGTCCTGATCATTACAGATAAGAGACTTCTTTCCCCAAAATCAAGGAAATCACTTATAAAAATAAATGAGATCTTATGTAAAAACCATAATGTTCTGCTATGTTAATAATGAGATAGAATTAAATTTCACTGAGTTGAATATTGGCATCTTTTCTTATAATAAAAAGATCTATTATTAAATCAAGACTATTACCTTAATGTAGATAACAGCATCTGTCCCATAACCCTCTAGGGAATATAGCTTCAGGTCTCCTTGGAAGTACTGCGCATAGAGACGTGATATGGGCAATCCATAACCAAAACCAGCCTGTTTGATGAGAAAAGTGAATTTTATTCAGAAAGCCACACACTGAAATACTTTTCTAGTTAAAATAAGTGTCACTAAGCATCCTATGGCTATCAGAACCTGCATCTGAGAGATCTGTTAATCCTTATATGTGAATAATGATCAAGCTGCAGCTTATTTGAGTACTGTATTCAATGACTCCACTCTGGTCATTTCAAACTCTCACTTTTCTTTGTTCTATAAAATGACTAGGGAGACTGGAAAAAAGCATGTCACTTTTCTTCATTGGCCTGCTCTAGAGAATCCCAGTACTGCTTTTAGGTACTATATAAAATAGGTTCTCACTTTTAGGAGCAAGAGTAAAATACAGCCTTGTTACAGCAACAGATTTATCTCATGACTTCGCATCATAAATTCCCAGCCTGTTCTGAATCTGGAGAGATCCATAACAGGACTACTTTCCTAATTCTCACTGACAGGTCATTTCCCTGCTTGAAAATCTTCAAAGCACAACCCTCTACCGACATCCATCACCTTAGAGATTAAAAACCCAGACTTCTGAAAGAAGCTTTCAAGAATGATAAGATCATGTCTCACCTCCCACTTTCCAGTTCAGCAGAACCAAACCTCCTGCTTTTAAGTTCCTCAAACGTATCATTAGTATTTCTAAATCATTATTCATCCTGTTTCTAGTATCTGAAATAGCCTTCTCTGCCTGGATAAATCCTACCATGTAAAAATGGTTTTTCATCACCAAGTCAGAAGAGTTCAATGACATTGTCCATAATACTTTAGTTAAAAGCTTATGTGGATTAAGGAATCAGCATGCTATTACCCAATCCAGGCTCTGATTTTACCTGCTTCCACCATTTATTACTGACTTTTCTAACCATTTTCTGTTTGCCCCTCCAAATAAACTATCCATTCCCCATATTTCTCCTTGGCCTGGGAGGCTAACCATGGTAGGCAAACATGGGCAGTGGCAAACAGACTGGCTGACTGGTTAGGGAGTTAAAAAGCATGAAACTGGATAACTGAGGAAGCGGTCTGGAAGAGAGAAACAAGAAGGGCCCTCAATGAGTGGGTGTCAAGTGTGAAGGTATTATGTCCATGTAGATGCCACCAGAAGGCGTCCACAAGGAGGCAGCTCGCAGTACTCAGTGGACAAGATGACCACGCTTGTGGCATTAGGCAGTCTTTCTTCAGCTGCCCACTCTCTGCTTTTTGGGCCACTTACAAACCAGTAATGACATCAGCAAGGACAGTCTGTTAGAGCTAGTAGTAACAATCTTACACTCACTAAGCCCATGTAGATATATAGGGAAGACCATGTTATGTCAAGCCTATTTTCTTAAAAATTCCTGTAATTCTTGCATCCTAAACCACAAACACTTAAATGTCATTTATTGTGTGTCAGGCAATATAAAAAGCATTTCTACATATATTAACTCAATCTTCACAATAACAAAATTTTTAAAGTTGGAGAAACTGTTTTACTGAAAAGTCAATAATTTTCCCAAGGCTACAGTTTGGATCTAGTGCATTTGGGAATGGAACAAGTCAGTTTGTCCAGAATCTGGACTAGTACCTATGTCACTATCCACAAAAATTCCATTTTGTATAAAAGCAGACTATTCTTTTTCATCCCCTTGCTTTTAAGAATACAGTCAGAGTCTACGTGGATGCTCCCTGGTTACTATTTGGACCAGTCTGCTGCTTGGCTATGGATCTCTACTCTGAGAGCAGCATATCTCAACTTGAGAAGCACATTACTAGGACAATCCTTTTAAGCTGGGTAACAGTTGTAGCTACAGAATAAGAATTTTGTAGCAGGTAAAGCTACTAGAATGAAGTCCTTCTAGGAACTTTCTAGAAAGAGTTTAAAACAGATCTATCTTGTACTGTATCTCATTATGCTACAACATACGTTTTGTGTACATCGCAGAGAAGTTTCAAAGCTTAGAAGAATAGAGTACTTCCAGAATAACAGTTCAGAGTTGGAAGACGATAGTATATTCAGAAGCTAATCTTATTAACCTTGAAAACAGAGAACTAAGATCAATTAAAAAACTTCAAAAAATTGTAATTTGAGTCATCTTATTGTTGAACTGATTAGAACTTTAGTCTTATTTCTGAGTTTAGTATATGAAATCTTTCAAACTCTAAGTACTCGAGAAAAACAACCAATGCTTAAGTTTAACTTAGTGTTGACTAAATACTAGTAAAACTGGAACTTTAGTTTTCATATTAGAAATAATATATCAAAATATGGTTTACCACATGATGACTACTGACACATTGCTATCAAGTGTGGTGATGAGAACTCTAAAACGATACTCTGTCTTGTGACCTTTTTAATTAAAAAAAAAAAAACGGTCTAAGGGTGTTTAAATTTAGAGGAAAGTATTTTCCTTCAATAACTTCCAATAACTTAACTGATTTACTTGGTAAATGACTTATTTTTTGGCAATTCACAAAAATACACCTCATCATTTCTTGATCACATACCAGGGGTGCTGCTCGGGATGTCTCGACGCGAGGCCTGGGTGCAGTTGAGTACATGTAGTTGAAGAGTCGGTCAATCTTCCTCAAAGGAACACCACCTCCTCGGTCACTCATCTAAGATGAGAAAGGATCAGGTGAGTGACCAAGTCCAATAAATAGCTGAACACACATTCACAGCATCACAGTTTAACTGTTGGCTGGAGATTGCTGCTTTTCAAAATGAATACAACACAACCCATGTTGTGAATGTAAACATTTCCCTTACTAATGGACCTAGTAAGTGGAATCCTAATACATAATAAACTCCATCACAATACAAATTCAACACTGTGGCTTGGTCTATTTGTTGAAGTTGCACTTACAGTACAGTAGAAGTGGAGCATAAGCTAAACCTGCCTTGGGTGTAACAATGTATTTGTTGTCTCTTTCTGGTGGAGTTCGTTGGCAACCATATTAAAAATGCAAAAACAGGGGCCTCCCTGGTTGAGCAATGGGTTAAGCCCAGCACTATGAAGCTATCCAGAGCCACTGCAGCAAGAGCTTGAGACTCAGACTTGGGAGTCACAAGAGACATGTGTCAGTTGAATCCAGAGCTAGATGAGATTGTTCAGAAAGAAAAACTTGCCTGATAGGAAAAATAAGCTAAAAATGGAACTCTATAACTCTATAACTTTTTTCTTTCTGTTTTCTCAGAAAACAAAGGCAACAAGTAGTCATGTTGGCACTTTCTTTTTCATTTTCAGCACCTTAGAAGTAAAGGCTCCAGGGTCTCCCTGGTGGCACAACGGGTTAAGCACAGCACTATGAAGCTGTCCAGAGCCACTGTAGCACAAGTTTGATACTCCGCCAGGGAGATTCCAACATGTTGCAGCAACCTCTCCTGCCTCGCCCGCTGCTCCCCTCAGCAGTGTATTTCAGTCAATCTGCCTGTTCTGCTCCCCTCTCTGTCTCTGGTGAATCTTCTCACCACCCTACACCTCTGGTCTACACCCAGCTTATATGTATAAATAAATAAATCTTTAATAAAAGTGCAAAAACATAGATGGAACTGGAAGGTATCATGCTAAGTGAAATGTGTCAATAGGAGAAGACAAATACCGAATAATTACACTCACATGTAGAATATAAAGAAATGGAACAGATGAAACTAGAACAAAACAAATCCCAAATTCTGACTACAGAATTGATGCTATCAAAGGAGGAATGCTGCGGGTAGGGACCAAAGAGGGGCGCAATGGACTATGATAGAGGATTATGTGTGCTTAGGTGGTCGATGTGGTGTGGAAACATACATCTGCAGAGGTGTGAACCTATACGTTAAATCATATACAGTGTTGTAAACCACTGTTACCACAATAAAAATACCACAATTTTAAAAAATATATGCATTATCCTTTGATGTTTACCCTAATTGTCATAAAAACATAGTGTCTGAGCATATTCACCATATGTGAATAACTGAAACTAGATTACAACCTAAATAAGGGACTATCTAAATAAATTAATGTATATTCTAAAATAGAATACAAGTTAGTCATTAAATATTATGCAGCACTTCATGAATTAGCATGAGAGATGACCACAAAATATTGCTATATAGCAAAAAGCCATGAAGAAGCATTTGGAATATTCTAATTGTATAAGAATTATACTATAAAAGTCTATGATGATTCATAATCTCATTGTCTATGGAATTATGATACTAACTTGGATTTTTAGTTTTTAATTTCTTTTACTACTTATTACTTTTATTTATTTATTTATTTATTTATTTATTTATTTATTTATTTTTAAGGTTTATTTATTTAAGCTGGGGTACAGGCCAGAGGCATGGGGCGGTGAGAGGGTTCACCAGAGACAGAGTGGGGAACAGAACAGGCAAATCAGAAATACACTGCTGAGGGGAGCAGCGGGCGGGGCAGGAGAGGTCTGCCATACCATGTGGGAATCTCCCCAGCTAGGCGTCGAACTCGCGTCACAGGTGCGGACAGCTCCACAGCGCAGCGCTTAACTGCTGCGCCACCAGGGAGGCCCATTGCTTTTATTAAGGAAAGAAACAGGGGGCCTCCCTGGTGGCAAAGGGGTTAGAGTCTCAGTGCTATCAAGCTATCACCAGCCACTGTGGCATGAGTTTGACCCCGGCCAGGGAGCTGACCCACACAGCACAGCAGACCTCTTGTGTTTTCTCTGCTGCTCCCCTCAGCAGTGTATTTTAGTAGATCCACCTGTTCTCCCCACCCTGTCGCTGGTGAATCCTCTTACCTCCCACACCTCTGGCCTACACCCCAATTCTTATATGCATACATAAATAAAAATAAATCTTAAAAAAAAGGAAAGAAGCAGCATAAGTTTCATTTTCAGGGAGGAAGGCGCAGAACCACTTCACCATGTTTTAAAGTCTTATCTGTACACAAACGCACAGTAAAGACTTCCAGACAACTTTCTGATGTGTTTATACACACTTCATGTTGTTCTTACATCACTTTCCAACTCAAATCTTACAGAAGGTTGAAACAGTAATTTACTTACAGATTGTCTTTATTTTGTTTTCCTTCATGTGGGCTTATTTTCCTAATCATTGGTCACAAAGTCTACATCGATATCACTAGCTAACACATTAACATAGATGTCACATAAAAACAAATTTGCCTTTAACATATGTATATAGATACACAGAAAAATTAGTACTCACTGATATTCAATAAAAAGTCAACAGGCTAGATGACTTATAGTGACTTTTCATACAGACTTTAAAAATCTTTAGAGAATGCATAGATATTTCACAATGGAAATTACATGGATATTTTAACTTTTAAAAATCTGCTCAAACCATTTGAAGACTTGCCTCTGATATATCTACAGTTAGATAACTGCAGTATGAAAATACACAAGGACTTTATTAAGAACTTGTAAGTAGCATTATACTTGAAATTGTTCTTGGCTATGAATTCAAAGTCTTGTTAAAAGATTTAATTTTAGTAAGATGAATAAAGTGCCCTGGGT
The DNA here is from genome assembly GCA_004024925.1 of Scalopus aquaticus. NCBI lineage: Eukaryota > Metazoa > Chordata > Mammalia > Eulipotyphla > Talpidae > Scalopus > Scalopus aquaticus. Next base: position 72,660 of record PVIJ01004397.1, on the reverse strand, counting down.
ACTCTCTGAAATCCATCAATTTATTAATTATTCATCTTTCAGTGCTTTGCTGAACATTTGCTGATAACATGAGCAAGAAGTGTGGGTGTTCTATAAATATTAAGCAAGTAAACAACATATTAGAATATTACGATGAAAAGTTAGACTTGATAAGTATTTCCAGGTTTTCCTTAGCCTTTTGACCAGAAAGACTACAGCAATCCAGCAGGCATTAAACAAGAAGTGATTTCTAGCCACAGGCTAAAATGAGAAAGGAGAGGAGCTGAGCAGAAAGGGCAGGGGTGACCTGGAGAAGCCTCATCTTATTAGAGGTGAGGCAGGTCAAGCAAAGTCACAGGATTACAGTTCAGAAGTCATAAAGTTAACCTTCTTTGCTTTGCAGCCCAAAACATTATAAACAGACATCAGCAGATGTTCTTTTGAGTGGTCAAAAGATTTTAAGAGCATTCTAACAGATATGAGATCCTTAGAAAAAGTGAAGGGTAGGAGAATGAGAGGGACAGACATTAGTCTGTATGTATTTAAGACATAAAGAATGATTCCCTGGTGACAAAATGTTGGGAGACATGAAAATGAACAAAAACAAAAAATCTCTGATTAAGATGATGATAAGAAGAAAATAAACAGAATCTTGGGGACATAAGCCTATGCCAAGGAACATGAAAGGGACCATGAAGACGAAGGTGGTGGGAAGAGAAGGCAGGCAGGTTGAGGAAGAGAAGTTGCATTTAAAGTTTTCACTTTAGCGCATGGTATCACCACTTCTCAGTGCCGTTGAGCCAAGAGTTGTCATCCCTAACTTCCTGTTCCCCATAACACTGGACACTCTGGGTTAATTTATGTGAAAGGAACCACTACTAACTTGATGACAGCTCTGAAGCCAGGAAATTTACTAACCCTGAATGTACCTAGAGCCCCTGAAGTCTTTTACCCAACATTTTTTCAAGTCCATAAAAGCAGCAGCAGTGAATGAACAAAGACAACTGCATTTTAACTTAAATGACATGTGTCTAAAACACTTGTTATTTACTGAATAAAGACCAAATACTAAAGCTGAAAGAGCAGTTAGAATTGTAAGACAGAAAAAAATTTTTTTCACACAATTCTTAACAGAGGACTAAAAGGTAGAAAATGTCAATAATTTGAACAAGATAAAAAAAATGAGGGAAAAAAAAACAACACAGGCCTCAATCCAAAAGTCTAAGGGAAGTGATAGGGTGAAACCTCTACTGGCAAAAATTAAAGCAAGCATTTACATGTAAAGAGGTAACAAGAACAGATGCAGCCATTGACCTGGGATGTGAGGAAAAAGAGCAATAGGCCAAAATCAGGCAGGGCTTGTACTGGCTTCCAAAACAGTCTGTTCAAGATCCTTCTGAGCCTTTATCCCTTTCTTAATAGCTTTATTAAAATATAATTCACATGCCAAATAATTCACTCATTTAAAGTATACAACTCAGTGGGTTTTAGTATATTCACTGATAGGTGCAACTATCACCACAGTTAATTTTAGAATATTTTTATTTCCTCAAAAAGAAACCCTAGACTCTTTAGTGATTACATTCCTTAAGCAAAAATGAGTCTATTCTTGTCCCTATGTATTTAGCTATTTTGGACATTTCATGTAAATGGAATCATGTAATATTTGACCTTTTGTGATTGGTTTCTTTCACTTAGCATAATCCTGTAGCACCCACATTGTAGCGTGCATCAACACTTTATTTCTTTTAAGAATATTATTCCAGGGCCTCCCTGGTGGCACAGCAGTTAAGTGCTGCGCTGTGGAGCTGTTGGCAGCAGTGATGCAAATTCAACGCCCTGCCAGGGAGATTCCCACATGGAATGGCATATCTCTCCTACCTCACCTACTGCTCCCCTCAGCAGTGTATTTCCATAGATCTGCCTGTTCTGCTCCCTACTCTGTCTCTGGTGAACCCTCTTGGTGCCCCACGCCTTTGGCCTGTACCCCAGCTTGTATGCATAAATAAATAAATCTTAAAAGAATATTATTCCATTTTATGGCTAGACCACAATCTGTTGCTCTATTAACCAGTTAATGGACATTTATGGTTTTTCTACCTTTTGGCTCCTGTGAATAATGTTGTCATGAACATGTAGTGCTTGAAAGTCTGTTTTCAGTCCTTTGGACTACACATCTAGGAGCAGAATTGCTGGGACAACATAAACCTTTCCTGACATCAAGCAGACAGAGTTTTTAAGCAAAGCATGTGTACCAGCACTGATTAAATCTCTGCTGAGCGCCTAAGAGCTCGGCGAACCCTGACCCACACAGGGAAGGGTAACCTCAGGGACTGGAAAGCATGCTGGAGCACATGAAACAGTTACAGGAAAGACCATGATTCAGGACAATGGATGCACAAATGCTGGAGACATGTGGGACTTATTTTAAATCAAGTAAAACTTAATGGGCAAATGCTGACACATAATGAACCAAAAAGTAGACACACAATCACATCTGGGCTGAAAAAAAAGAAACACATTAGCATTACTTTCTCAGCAAACAGATGTATTGCTATATACTTATTTGGGTCTCATTGTTTTAAATGAACACTCAAGAGAGATAAACAAAAAAAGAAATTCAGAGGAAAGCGTGCAGAGAGCAAAGTATATTACTTTTTTAAAAGAATCATTAATCTCTTCAGAGTAATAAATGAAAATAAAGTTAGAAAAGAATACTAAAGGTAAAAGATTTTAGAAATTTATAATAAGATAATGAAAATAAAATTTCAACATAAGGGCTGGGAATTTTAAAGTCAAGAAAATCTCACAGAGTATAATGAAAGTTAAAGAGATAAAAAAAGAAAAACAGGAGAAAAAAGGTAAGAAAAATCAGAGGATCATTTTAAGAAGCTCAAAATTCCCCCTATTATGACTACTCAAAAGAGAAATAGCAGGAAGAAAGAATCAAGGGACTACTGGAAATTTTAAAGCACTTAGCCCAGTGAGGAAGAAAAGATCTAGACCAAGTCATATCATAAAGAATCTTCAGAACAGAACTAAGGATTATAAAAGCTTCTGTTAACACAAACATGCTAAAACCTAATACCGAAAACTTGCTTCATAAAAGGAACAGGACTTAGAAAAAGCTTATGTTTTCTCAAAAGGAATAGTAGGAGTGATGTCAACAAAAAACACTGGAGAAAGGAGCTCTAAAAAATTTCTCCTTCATAAAAGCACCAAGAAAAAAGCAAAAATTTTCAGAATCTACTTTGATGAGAACTCTGGAAATACACCAAAGGTTTACAATGATCTCCAGAGCATTTTGCAAGAAAAACAACAGTGAGTTTTGTGATGTTTTAAGTAGGCTTATTCCCAGCACCCCCATGATCGTACCCATCAATTACGGGCAATCAGAGTGAATGCAGCAGTTTGGCAGCCACTGGGCAGGCAGTCTTTTTTTTTTTTTTTTTAACCTGATTCTGAGCTCCCCAATACAAACTCTTGTACACACCCAACCCCCTATCCATACACCCAACACCCTATCCTCAGAAACACTTGTCAAAACTATTTGAGGTAACTGATTAATTCGAGGTCTACCTGAGGCAGTGCACAAATAACAGATGAACTAAAAAGCTGACCAGGAAAAGTTAGGGAGTGAGATGCCCACAGCGGCTTAGAAAAGCTTAAGGAGTTACATCCTGATAGTCTAGAAGGTCATGCTCTGCCTTGGTTTAGGTTCATGCTTATGAAAGACTTGAGAAGGGCCTAAGCTTTCACTTGTGACTGACCTTAAAATTCTGAGCAAGCAGAACCTAGAGGTTAAGTCAGAGTTGTCAACTGCCTGGCTGAGTGTTGGAGTATTCTAATACATACACAGAGTCCCTGGACAAAAACTGGGACACAGCATTTTAGGAAATATCAGTCTAATCGTTAGTTGACCATTAAGCTAATCAAGGAGAGACTTGATTGCTACACACTACAAAAAATAAAGACTTTACAGAATTAATTTTAAAAAGTCACTATACAAACAACAACAAAGCAACCTTGAAGAGAGAAAAAGGATCTGATCTTGAGAGTTGTCACATCACATTATTTTAAATGTTTAATTTTCAACAGATATTATAAGATGCAAAGAAACATGCAAACAAACAAAAAACAAGAAAGTATGGCCCATATACAAAGAAAAAAGAAAGAATAGAGACTACATCTGGAGAAATTCAGGCTTACTAACCAAAGGCTTCAACTCAGCTTTTAAAATATGTTCAGAGAATTAAAGTATGAGGACGATGTATCACCAAATAGAGACTAGCAATTTAATAAAAAATAGGGGTCTCCGTGGTGGCACAGCAGTTGGGCTCTGCGCTGTGGAGATGTCGGCAGCAGCAACGTGAGTTTGACGCCTGGCCGGGGAGATTCCCACATGGCATGGCAGACCTCTCCTGCCTCGCCCGCTGCTCCCCTCAGCAGTGTTATTTCGGTCCATCTGCCTGTTCTGCTCCCCACTCTGTCTCTGGTGACCCTCTCGCCACCCCACACCTCTGGCCTGTATCCCAGCTTGTATGCATGAATAAATAAATCTTTAAAAAAATAATAATAATAAATTTTTAAAAATAGGAATTAATAAGAGAATCAAGTAGAAAGTCTACAATTGAGAAGTTTCGTAACTGAAGTGAAAAATTTACAAGAAGGGCTCAACAGCAGATTTGAACATGTAGAAGAAAGAATCAGCCACACAGATGACACATCAATTGAAATTATGTCTGAAAGACGATAGAAAGGGGCCTCCCTTGTGACGCAATGGGTTAAGTCCCAGCCTATAAAACTATCTGCAGCCACTGCAGCACGAGTTCAATCCCTGGCAAGAGAGCTTCCCACATGGCACCGCAGACCTCTCCTGCCTTGCCTGCTGCTCCCCTCAGCAGTGTACTTTAGTCAATCCACCTGTTCTGCTCCCTGCTCTGTCTCCGGTGAATCCTCTCACCACCCCACACCTCTGCCCTACACCCCAGCTCTTGTATACATAAATAAATCTTTAATAAAAAAAGAAAGAAAAAAGACAGTAGAAAGAATGAAGAAAAATTAACAGAGCATCAGACACCCATGGGATTTCATCAAGTATGCCAACATGTGCATAATGGGAATCCCAGAAGAAGAAGAGAGAAAAGGGCAGAAAGAATATCTGAAAACTTCCTAACCTTGATGAAAAAGATGACACCCATAAAACTCAAAGTATAATAAACTTAAAGAGAGCCACACCTGCGTAGGTCATAATCAACCTATCCAAAGTTGAAGAAAAGAATCTTGAAGAAAGAATCTTGAAGGCAGCAAGAAAAGTGACTCATCACATCCACATAACATTGACAGCTGATTTCTGATCAGAAGCCACTGTGGACAGAAGGCACAGTAGGATTAACAAAGTGCTAAAAGAAAAATACTATCCACTAAATATTCTATACCCAGCAAAATCATTCTTCGTAAATGAAGGAGAAATTAAGTTATTCTGAGATAAGCAAAAGCAGAGAGTTCATCATTGGTATACCTTTCCTATAAAGAAATATCAAAGCGAAATCCTTCAACCTGAAATGAGAGAATACTAGACAGGAAACTGAATCCACATGAAGAAATGAAGAGTACCAGTTAAGGTTATTAACCAGCTAAATATATAAGATAGTATAAGCATATTTTTTGCATGTAGCTTTTTTCTTCTATTTAAAAGACAATTGTATAGAGCAATACTCATACATCTCTGTAGCTGGGCATACATATAAAGATGCATGTTATATGACTATAAAAGCACAAAGGATAGGGAGGGGAGGGAATGGAAGTATATAAGAACAAATTCTGTGGACAGTATTGAAATTTAAGTTGGCATTATTTGAACTAGGTGTTTATTAATAAATAAAAATGTTAATTGCAATCCCAGGAAAACCACTAAGAAAAAACCTAAAAGAAACAGAGTAAAACAAGAAGGAAATTAAAGTAGTACATGAGAAAATATTATTTTAACAAAAAAGGTACTAATAACTGTGATTGGCCTGAACACTCCTTAAAAGATGGACACTGGCAGATGAATAATATAACATGATCTAACCATATGCTGTCTACGAGAGACACACTTTAAATAAAAGTTTGGAAAAAAGATACATCATAAAAACAGAAGCTAAAGAGAGCAGGGTTGGCAATACTCACATCACTCAAACTTTAAGACAAACATTGTTGTAACAGACAAGGAAGGATATTTCACAATAATAAATGCTCAACACATCAAGAAAACAAACAAAACAATGGAGAAAGGATTAAATAGTATATTCACAACTTTGTGAATATATTAAAAAATTACAGAAATGTATATACTAAAAAATGACTGAAATGTACACTTTCAAAAAAAGGAACAGTAAATAGCTTCAACATTTCACAAGATGATCATTTTCAGTCTAGAATTCCATGGATGAAATTAAATATAGGGAAAACAGTAAGTGAGGATGGGGGGGGGAGAAGGCAGATGCTCTGAGAGCACTAACTCCTCAGCCACCATAACAGAAAACTATTTGTTGCTTAAAATTTTTAAATTTAGAAAACAGCAATTAGATTAGTTTGTAAAAATATAGTGGTAAATACAAGAAGAAAAAGCTAAGACACTACTGAGAGTAGTGACCCCCAAATCAGGAACTGACATATTTGATCCTATACTCTGCATTAATTAACGGAATATAAAGTTTAAAATTATTATTCAAGGAGAAGAAACAATGTACTCCAAGAAATAGGCTTTCTGAACAATATTTTGGGAAAGTCCTGGTACTGGGGTCAGAGGAGCTGATTTTAAACCCTGTTGTTGTCATGAGTAAGCCACATTATCTATTTTCCTCTCTGTAAATTTAAGGAAAAAATTACCAGTGCTCCTGACTAAAGAGCTATTATGAGATTCAATGGAAACAAAAGTAGATTGAAAAGCATTGTTTAAAACTGAAAAATGAAGCACTATCTAAATAAACTGGCAAATACCCAAATATTTCAGATTTACTTATCAAAATGAATATTCATGATTACTGCTAAATTGTCTCCAGACTGATTTTATTTTAAAGATTTATTTATTCATACACATAAGAACTGGGGTGCAGGCCAGAGGTGTGGGGTGGTGAAAGGATTCACCAGAGACACAGTAGGGAGCAGAACAGGCAGATTAACTCAAGTACACTGCTGAGGGGAGCAGCAGGCAAGGCAGGAGAGGTCTGCTGCACCATGTGGGAATCTCCCTGGCTGAGGATCAAACTCGTGCTGCAGTGGCTGTGGACAGCTTCATAGGCTGAGACTTACCCGCTTGCGCCACCAGGGAGGCCCCTCCAGATTGATTTTTAACGTGAATCATTTGGATGAGGACAGAATAGAAACAGACCTAAGAGATATATATATAATATCAATCTTCCAGATAAATGAAGCAATGTGTCTTATTAACTATTAGGTATAGGGTTTCTTGCCCCTAGGAATAAATTATGTCTTCTAGAAATTATATATATTCCTATATAGTAACTTAAAAAGAAAAAAAAAACCTTTTACCTTCACAGTCAAGTCCTCATTACCTAGTGTGATGTGGACTTGAATAGGTGGGTAAACACCTTTGTCAGCATGGTGCTCCATTGTAGCTCTCATTGCGTTCTGAAATACATCAGGATTACATGAAAAACATAGCGTTAAAAAGGGAGAGAAACTAATTATAATTTTCAACACATGCACTACTTGAAATTAAAAAAAAATTCAGTGGATACATACTAGAGAATCATAATTCTTATAACCATATTTAGAGAATTGCTTTTAAAAAATTATTAAGCCAGTTTTGGAGCACCTGGGATTTAAAGTGCTTTAAAGATTCCAACTAAGTTGTTCATATTTTCCAAAACCAGACTTCTCAACACATTTAACTAATCTACATTAAAATAGAAAGTTTTACCCAAATATTTTTATAATTTGTCAATAATGGGAAAATCTTATTTTTGAAAACAACTCAGCCTCTATTTTTAAGAAATATTTTAACAGTCATAAATTGCTTTAAGAAAAAAAATCTTCATAGTACTAGTATTAAAAGCAGTGGTCTTATCCAATTTACCATTAGTTTGAAACTATGAATATTTACATTGTAACACTGTTTTTACCGATTTCTAAAGGCTACTGAGTACACAATGCCAATATGTCATAAGCCCTTAACCCTAATATATATTAGGGTTATGACATATTATTTTATATTAGGGTTAGATAAGTTAAAAGGGCAAAAGATGGGACTCATTTGGAAGTAGGGATGTGAGGCCCAGGCACACCAATCAGCAGTATTAAGTGTCCCTGAGAAGGAGATTCTATCATCTATAACAAAGCTCATTTAAGATTAGGTTCCAGATGGAAGTCACTGGTATCGACTTTATGTAAAATCCGTCATGTAATATGGTAATGTTTCTCTAATTAAGCATCATGGAGCACAAGATCTTCATGTGACTGAAATGTCAAGGAAAAAAAAATAGGTTTAATCCTTAAAGTGCCCATGGCTTATTTATTTAACTTAGATTTTGTAAGGTATTAGATACATTCGCGCTGTCTTAGAACAAAAGAGCATTCTTAAAACCCTCTCGTCCTAACAATTCAGTTTTTCTGTATTTTAGTGTATTTTCTTTTCTCATTATCAAACTGAAAGCCACTTCTTTCTTCCAGCTCACAGCTGGTTGAAAATGTGACTAAAACAAGAGAGTGTTCAGGTTTGAGTTAGGGCAGTTATTTTCAGTCACAGGGGTGTGTACCACCCGTCATCCCTCACTTTTCTGTCTACCAGCAAGTGCCACTGATAAGTCGCCAGGGGAAAAATGCACTACCGTAATTTTACTTAGTTTTCAAAATATGTTGCAAAGAGCAAATATTACAGTGGAAGCTCTGTAAGTCAATATGAGTGGCTTTTTTTTTTTTTTTAAATATACTAGTGGGATTCTGCTCCTTTAAGGATGGAAAGTTGATAATCACTCTTCTGAATGTTTTGTTTTGTAAAAATAGAAATGTAACTCTCCTGAGCAATCAACATGTGCTTCTGTTGCACTGGACAGGATAGTTACAGTTACTACATTACTCCCAATCTTCAGAGTAACCTGGAGAACACTGCCTCATTTCACAGAAGAGGGAACAGAGACTCACAAAGATTGAGTGGCTTCCACAAAGTCATTCACATACTAAATGTCAGAACTGAAATTCAAATCCAGGCTTTTCTGACTCCAAAGTGTGAGCTCACCACTGCATGAGGTGCCCGTCGGTATTGACAAAAGGCTGGTCTCAGCAACGTTACATGATACTTAACATGGGATGACATCTTTTAATGAAACTGAGGAAAACCCAGTAGAAAACTTCCAGTGCGGATTCCTAACCTCCAGAAAGAACTGATAAAGTTTATGTAGTACTATTTTACAAACCTTGAAAAGTTCAAACACCATGTGATAGAGATGGGATGGTACATAAACCACTTGTATTGGCTGTCCTGGTGATTTTGCTACAGAGCAGAAGAGAAAAATATAAAAGTACAGAAAGAAGTACTTAAAGCATTTGATAAACTGTGTAGTGGTGAAAAGAAAACATTTAGTATGGAGAACAGTATTATTTGGGGGAAAATGCCCATACCAGCTCTTCACCGTACTTGAGTTTGAACCCCATGCTCACACAGATTTATAACTGCCAGTGACCGGTGTATGTCCTGGTGTCATTCCTGAGATTTTGCATAGCAATCTACTACTCATCTTCCCATTCTTCTCTAGGACAGTGAGTCTTTTTAAAGAACACTCAACCTTAAGGTCAGAATTTTACTTTCCAAAAAAGGAGTCTACAAATTTCATAGTCCAATTCAGATAGATACATTTTTTTAAAGCCATTTTTAAAAAATGTTCCACATCACCCTCGGTAATGAGGAAAGAAATCCTATTTTTGTTCTATTTCAGGCATTTCTACAAACAAATTTGAAATAAAAATTTAAGCTAGCATCAATTTATTAAGGGACACTAATTATACATTCAAACACTTAATAGTTCAGTTGGGGGTGGGAAGCATAGTGTGTAAAACAGAACCTTCAGTAGAGCAAAGGAATAAGACTCACCCAAACACAGAATTCTAATTTGGTGAATAAAATAGGGCTCTCCTCTGAATAAACTGCCCCTTGGGAACAGTGATGGGACATCTGGAAATTGCTCCTAGCAGTTCAGGTTCCCAAACTATCACTTACACTGTGATTTTTATTTACTGAATAGTAACATATGGACCAAAAAAGTTAATATGGGGCCTCCCTGGTGGCACAAGGTGTTGAGTTTCAGTCTATGAAGGTATCAGCAGCCACTGCAGCATGAGTTCAATCCCCAGCCAGGGAGATTCCCACATGGCACAGCAGACCTCTCCTACCTTGTCCGCTGCTCCTCTCAGCAGTGCATTTCAGTCAGTCCACCTGTTCTGCTCCCCACTCTATCTCTGGTGAATCCTCTCACCCTCCCCCACACCTCTGGCCTACACCCCAGCTCTTGTACGCATAAATAAATAAATATTTTTTTTAAAAAGTTAATATAGCTTTAGAAAAACACCTAGCAATTCTATTTTCAATTGGGTAACTCCTTCCACTGCTTTCTTACTATAAGGTTTAGAATACAGCTTAGTAAAAAAGTCCTTTTAATTTCACTCTCCTTAGAATGTCATCTTAACTTTGGAAATATTTTTTCCTGTATTAAACTTTCTACGTCTAGGAAAAACAGACTTAACAGTCTCATAAGGTACATAAACCTTTTTGTCCCAAAGGCACTCGTCATGGTGAAAAGAAACTCATCAGTGATAAACAGATTCTCAAATAGAGGAGGATCTTCTTTCCTCTTTCACACCCCCAGTCTTTTTACTTCCTCAGTAAAAAGGATTTACAACTCAGGAAGGAGAATTCTTAAAAATGCAAACCTTATTACTGAAAGAGCATATAAAACTCAAATGTAATTTTCACAGCATCATTTTATTCTGTGACTAACGAGAAAATAAAAAATAAGCAAAGAATCAATGCTATCAGTAAAAAATAAGGAAAATGGGGAAGACTAAGACAGAGTGTTTTTCAGAGAAAATACAACTAACTACACACACACACACATTTTAACATGACTACTTTCCCTCAACTCTCATTGCAATAAAGAGGCTGATAAGAAGTCCTTTTATACTAAAACTAATCTAATTCTTCTTATTTTTTCTTAGATAATCTTAACACTACTGAGGAAAAGAGAACATCAGGCTTACCATTTAGTTCTTCAAGTTCTAGTTCAGGAGAGTTAATATAATATAAATCACACAAACGCCTTGCATTTTCATAACCATCTAGTGTGAATCAAAACAAAAAAAAGAGCACTAAATAGGTTTACTTCTTTTTCATGCATTAAGATGGTAACAGCACTGGCAAATCAAAATTTAAAATTCTAGAGGAAAAAATTTACTTTAATAAGCTTAGTTTGGGAAAGGTCTTTTTAAAAGTGTGACATGACAAAACCTACCAGCCATAAAAGAAAACTGATAGATATAATTATAAAACAAAAACACTGGTATGAAAAGAAAGACATCATAAACAAAGTAAAAAGAAAACAGCAGGTTATAGAAAATATTTACAATGCATATTATAAAACTCTAGAGTTGTAGAAAGTTTAGGAAGAAGAGACTCATTCATTTTTTGATACCTTTCTAAACGTTTCAAAACTTAAAATGCATTTTAAGTGTTTTTAATTCTAGCTATCTCACCTTTTAAAATAGTAGCAATAGTCAACACTATCTAAGAATATTCAATGTACTATTGTTGGTAACAGAAACGAATTTAAAATACCTAAACTGTGCATCAATAGGAAGATAAATTAATACTTTCTGATACTTCTAGACAGCCATTTAGACAGCTGGGGTACAGCTACATGCACTGAATGTGACGTAGTATCTGTAAACTTGTAGAAAAATATGCAGAGTACCCCATTATCCAAAATCAAATAACCATGTAAGACCAATAATTATGTATGTGTGTGGTATAAACAGGAAAAAGTGTGAAAAAAAATTGCAAACTTAACTATTATGAATTATGGTACCTAGTGAAGTGAATTACAAAGGAAAGAGAGGGAACTTGAATTTTCTTAAGTGAAACAGATACCTTCAAATATAACCAAACCTTGCTTTGCAAAGCATTGTATAAAAAAATTCATCCTATACATAATGCACAATTAACATTAAAAGGTTATTTTCAAAACCACGTATTTGTCCCCACCATTTAATCTCATGTTCAGTTTTATTCATAGCAGGAAGTAACACTAACAGTTTTGATTTCTGCATACTTTCTAAATGGAGAAAGTAAATATTTACCTTTAATAACTTCAACTACATTGCAGTTTGGATTTATGCTTCCAATGTGTTTTCGGTGAGATAAGCTGCTTTTGCCCTTTCCACCAAACAATAAGGCTATCAAGAAATAAAAAATAAAAAACAAACAAAATAACTAAAATACCTAATGCTCTTTTCCAAATCTTAATACTGTTTCTCTAAATAGTACAGTAGAATAAATATTTTCGTTAAACATACACATGGTATTTTACATGATGTTAAATATAAACATTCAATAAAATACTTCCCTTTTATGGCAGTTTCTATACTTTTCTTTATACACACAAAAAAGTAAAATTAAAAACACTCCTTAAAAGGAAGTTTTTGAAGCAAATTTAAAATGTACCAAAACATTTTACTTAATCTCTTCTTTGACTTTTGGACACTTACAGTGTTGATTGAGTAACATTCTAATTGAAATGCGACTCATGTAGAAACGATCCAAAAAGTACTGAACATTCTGGCTGGTGACAGGATCTACCCCGAAGCTCTCCTTATATTCAATCACGCCCTGGGCCATCGTGGGAATAACGTCATTATGCCGGTTCCTGATCCGTATCACAGTATCTGTAAAGCTAAGCAAATCCATCTGTCAAAACAGTCAAATATTTTGACAAATACTAAAATCTAAGCTCAATCAATTACTTTAGATAAGAAGCCCTTAATTCAGTAAAATGCACATCAGTGTGAGGTTTCCTACACTTATTTAAATATATTTCAGGTCACAAAACATGTCATATCTATGGAGGTATACAGATTTCCAAAATAAAAACTTCTGAAATTTAATTGTTTTCTTGGCTGCCACAAAACAATCCAAAAATGTTAAGAGATTTCTTTAACCACTACCAACTGAGATCATTTGCGCACTCATTACAAACATGGTATTTTCAGGGACAGTCAGAAAAAGTGGTAACGGAGCATAGTAAGAATACGTTCTATAAGGAATGAAGATGAATGAGTCCATAAAGCCTATCTGGTTTAGAACTGTTTCCTAGGGTTCAAAGAGAGAACCACTTAAAACAGAGAAATAGAAATGAATTCTAATTTCACTCATCTGAGTTTAATAAAAATGGAACAGAAAAAGGACACATGCTTAAAAAAATTTCTAATAATCTATAACTTATTTCTGTCATTTAGAAGACATTATCACATGGTTAACTTACAGAACTGAGAAAAGAGCAGAGTACTCTTAATGATGAAGTAACAAAATCCATCTTGTAATATACACACCAGAATTAACACTTCTGAGTGTTTTCCCATTTAAAGTCATCACCTTGAGTACTATTAACTTATTCCAATGATACTTAAGCCCAAAACATTTTTGATATTCCTAGTTTGTAATCTGCTTCAAAACCAAACTGCTAAACCATAATACAAACAACACAACTCCTCAAAAGTAACAAATATCTCATCATTCTAGTCACTCTTCACTCATTTATTTCACCTCTCTTAAAACCAAACACAGTTTTATCCTGCTTGACTGTTCAGCTTACATTTTAGATTGGGTTCTGTGTGATGAATCATTTTCAAAAAGTTCTATAGTATAAAGCTTACTTTTAAGTAAGACCAGTGGGTCTAACTTCTGGTCTGAAGACCTGCTGGCTAAGTGATCTTAATTCAACCTTAATTTCTTTGTACACAGATAGCATTCTCTCAATCAAGTTGTTTAAATATTAAAAGACATCATTTGCGTAAAGTGTGCTCCATACTTAGACACAGTCAATTCTTGATGATATATTCAGACCAAAATCATGTTTAAAATATGAAGTGCTGGCATAACCTTTAAAGATAGTAAGAATGAATGCATAATAAAACAAGAGTTAGCGTGTAAGTTTTGAGCAACATCCACTGAAATGAGCAAGTAACTGCTGAAGGAACTACTTAAGTTTAACAGTTCTTGGATATTGGTGATTAACATCATCCTATTACTTACTTTATCTTACTGACCACAGGTCTTAAACTAAAACCCCACAGACTTGTTTTTGTAGGCCTTAAGTGTGTTTTTAAACTTTTTAGTTAGTTGCTAATCCTTCAAAGTTGACATATTATTTTACATAAAAAAAAAAATCTAGATTTGTAGTGGTTTTTTTTTAACAACCCCCTCTCCAGACATTCTGGATAGTGTTTCTTCATGGCAGTGATCAGCTGAAGCCCAAGCAGTTGTCCTTCAGAAGCATGTACTCTCTAGGTGAATGGCCCTCACTAGTCCCCTATGGTCCCAGTGGATCTGAATCACATCTGGATTTCCATTCATCATCACACAAACTGTCTTTTCTTAGAGTACTGCAGAGAAATGCAACAGTTTTCTTATGCCCCAGCCTTGCTCGTATGGGGTGCTATAAAGCATATTACCCAAACGTTGCTGCGTACTGGGAAAATAAAGGTTAACCAATTTCCCTGTGACCCAATGTGTGATTGTTTTTTTTTTTAAGATTTTTATTTATTTATGCATACAAGCTGGGGGTGCAGGCAAGAGGTGTGGGGTGGTAAGAGGATTCACCAGAGACAGAGTAGGGAGCAGAACAGGCAGGTCGACCGTAGTACACTGCTGAGGGGAGCAGCGGGCAAGGCAGGAGAGGTCTGCTGCACCATGTGGGAAGCTCCCTGGCCAGGTATGGAACTCACTGAGGTGGCTGCTGATCAGTTCATCATGCTGCGCTTAACCCGATGCACCACCAGGGAGGCCCCCAATGTGTGATTTTTGAAGGACATAAAAACTGTTCCAAACAGATCCAAAACAGCGTACTTACTCATAAATAGTTTTAGCAACTTCAGCACTTTTATCCTTAAAATCAAGAAGTTCCTGAAGGCTCTGGATATACCTAAAAAGCAAATCAATAGTGTAAGTCTGTTCTCTATTTGCTGAAAGTTCAATACTGCGAGAATGTTCAAAAGGCATTTTTAACATTTCTTAATGTTTAATTTAGAAGAATGCTGTAAATTATGGTTGAGGTAGGATTTTTATAATCATTCCCAATCAAGTTAAGTGCATGGCACAAAGTTGTAGAAGCACAGATTACATTCCATTTAAAATTTTTAGATTTCCCACTTCTTTATTTTAAAAAGTTCTATATAGTTTATAAATTTCTTAAATTCACCAATGTACAGTGCAATGTGAATACTGATTGTCATAAGAACTGAATCTGTCACCAACAACCATGTGCAAATGAATTTTAACTTACCTTAGGCTCAGGAAAATGTGGAGGGCAGACTACCTGGGTCTAAGAATCTAATTTAAATGTCTGTGCTTTTAAAACTGTAATTTCAGAACTTTATAACTAAAACCCATAATCTAACACAGTTCTTTCAAATAAAACTGAACTAAAACACTAGAGCCATGAAAATGTAGTTTTTTAATTTATGTAACAATTCAAAGTAGCAAATTACTTGTTAAAGAAAGAGCAAAATAAGGAGGGTCATATGACTTTCTCAAGGTCATGCCACCAAATACAATGGCAGTGCCAGACCAGAACTAACAACATTACAATTCAACAACATTTAATAAAGTCATATCTGTTCGGCTTGTCCGTTGCATTTGATTTACAGTTGCCCTCATTGAGCAGTCATCCAGGGGCAATGAAAGTGTTCAAAAACCTATAAGTGCGTATGTTGGTTTGGAAAGTTGTTCCTGATAAGTAGCATGCCTCACTTCATTCTAAAGCATTCTAAAGTGAAATGACTCTGATATCTACTATTTTGCTTTAACCCTTAATTTTCTCTTCATTGGCAAGAAAATGATGTTCTTTATTCAGGAGATATTTGAGTATCAACAAAGTGTCAGGCATATCCGATTTCAAAATGCAGCATATTATATTTTTAATGAAGAATCTAAAACACAAGAATAAGCTTCCATAGAACACGGTAAGTTCTCTCTTATAGGCTATCATAGCTGCTAAACAATGCATATTTGAACTAGATAGGATATCATGTAAGTAGCAACCATATACTCCTTTTGGTTATTTTTTTTTAATTACAGTTAGATTAGCTTCTCCCAACATCTATAATGCCTATAACAGGAAAGCTAGGATTTCCGTGAGTCATAATTGGGAAATATCTTGCGGCTAAATGTTTCCCACTTAAGACTTAGCTGTGGCCAACTCTTCTGCTGAAACATATAGTGCTTAAGAAAACAACACTGATACTAATAACATTAGCAAGAAAAGCTGTACATAGGTGGCCACATTAAGTTTGCACACCTTTAATACCTCTATTGTCATTTTTTGGAAAAGAGTATAGGTTTTTAATGATTCCAAAAACGTCTAAATTATTTTGAAATGATAGGATAAAGAATGTAACTCTGTGATTTACAGATACTTCAGTAAAACAAATTCAGTTCATAAAATAGATATACACTCTTTAATAGATTTCATTGTTCTAACCACAGCATAAGTAGCACAAGCAAATCTAGTTTTGAATCCTAACTCCACTCTGAGTGGTACTGTTGGGGGAGAAAGGATGGTCTGAACAAACTCCACAGATAGGTTTTTACATTCCCCACCCCCACCTCAGACCAGAGAGATCTAAAACACCAAAGACTATAAATCCCATAATGCCATCATCACCAAAGGGAGGATGCTGGGAACTGAGGGTGGAGTCAAGCAGCCATGTTTGGAATATAACCAGATAGGCGGGCTATGGGGGGTCTCTTGGCTGTTCACAGGGTTTCAGTGCACCATTGGGATTCCAGCTCAGAGGAACTGGTAGGACACATTCATCAATTTATTCTTTCTTTTTTTTCCCCCTTCCTTTTGTAAATAAACCCTTTATTAGTTTTATTGTGTGTGCCTGCAGTTGAGTCTTATTATAAGTCCCTTTTTAAGCGCACGGGTGAGGACCCACAGTCAGGCACCCCATTTTATATCGGGGCTGCCCTATAACAGTACTACCTTAGGAAAGAATATAACCTGAAGATGCTTCAGTTTCCTCCTCTGTAAAATGGAGAAGAATGTGTACTAGACAAGGGTTGTTGAAGGGATTAAAGGTAATGTATATATATCCCTTACCATGAATAAAAGGTAGATATTTTTATTATAGCACAACATCCCTGCATATTTAATAACAAATCTTAAGCTTAATGTCTGTATTGCTGCGCACTTCTGATTGTTTTTTTCAAAATCAAGGAGTGGTAGTGTCCAGACATACTCTTAAAAGGAAGAAGGAATACTACTACCACTTTAAGATTCCACTGAAGAGTAAAAAAATACTTCCTTTAATTTTGAGTAAAGTACACAAGTGCATTGACATTGCAAACACAAGACAGGAATCTTACCAGCCTTGTACCAACTGAACTGATGGAGTTCTGAGAAGATTATCTGGAAGAAGACTTATTTCTTTCATTATATTTGCCAACCTAACAGGCAACTCTTGCCGCAGAAACATAAATGAGGTCTTTTCACAAGCATTCACTGATCCTGAAACCAAACACAATAAGCACAACAGTAAGTAAAAGCCATAAAGCAGCAGAAGGCAAGAGACTGGAAGAAGTATAGAGGGTGTTATTTGACAAGGTCACCATAATGACAGGGCAAGGAAGAGGCAAGAGATGAGATGACCCAGGTGTCAGAGTTGTGAGGTATCCCAAATGACTTTCTAATTCCTGACATTCCAGTGGCTTTGTAGCACAGTGAAGACATTTTCCAGGCCCCATTACTTGTATCTTTATTGTGATCTCCCTGCTTAGAACTAAGGCAACATTAGCAAGTCTGAGCAAGGTGCACAATGCAATTAACAACAGGACCTACAAAAGTCTATAACCTGTTGCTATCGTTTAAAAAATCTGTTTCCTAAGAACAAATACCTAAGAACAAATTTTGACATGTTCATGGGAAAATACATTTCTGTGTACAGAATCATTGCACAAATTACCATGAACAAAAACTAAATGAAGAGAAGGACTCTGAGGTAACAGAAAGCAAAAACTACCAATGCCTGTTCAGCAACCATCTTCAAGTTTCTCCCCAAGCAGATCCTATTTCATTGTCTGATTCCTGGAAAGCAGCCCGCTCTACCCACTCATATCAGGTTGCTGAACAGAACAGCTGTAGATTGTCCTTTAGCAAGCAGTTCCATTTAAGTTAAACTGAAAGTCGTGTTATTTCAGTAATGCATCTTAAACTCACTAACTTAATCTTAATCGAGACAACCCAAGCAAAAGCTAAATTGTCAACAGCAGGAATTGCAGATTTAAGGAAAATAGTTTTTATTAAAAGTTTAATGGCATATTTGTGAATGAGGCGAAATTCACCCCTTAATCAGACTAGAGTCATTTGAAAGTAAAAATCAAGGGCTTTGGGCCAAAAATAATTGCCACTGTAAGCCAATTTTTAAGATAAAGATGTCAACGAGGCTGATATCTTTCAACTCCAAAAGTGATCCCTCGGTGACTTTATGATCTCACAATGCAGATGATAATTTTTTTCTACTCCAATTTTACTTTATTAGAGTTTTGCCCTTCCCGCTCAACGCCTCCATGTGAACAAAGTTAAATGCCTAACTTTGCAAATCCTCTGCAATCTGCTGCTTCCGTTGTAGAGAAAACCAGAAAGTACCCATATGAGGAACAGGAAAGTAGACTGTTGGTATAACAGGGGTGAAATGTGGTAAATCTCACAGGATCTTGTACTCAGGCACTTTACCCAAGCTTAAGAGTTGCTGATGAAGAGGAGTTGTTGGTGAAAACACTCTGGCAAGGAAAACATTTTATGAAAACACTGGGCCAATTACATGTGATGCTTCCCTTATCACCGCATCAATTTTATGCAATTATCATATGCAAAACTATGCATTCATCATCATGCCACAGAATCCCAACATGACTCCCGGAGGTGTCCACACACTTGCCTCTCACTGAGGCTCAGTGGCTCAGGCGCCTGGCCGCGAGCGCCGATCTGCACACGTGCGATGAAAGGCGGACGGTCGTTTGGCCCGCGGCCCTCGAGGTTTGTTTTCAACAATACCGGGTAAGAGGGCACACGCGCCCAGTTATTTACCCGACCGCCCGCGCCAGCACCCGGGCACAGGGATCTATTCGCAACCGAGGAAGGAAGCAGCCGCGGCGGCGGCGGGGGAGACGTTTAGGAAGGGGTGCGCCTCAGGAGAGAGGGGTCTGCGGCCGCAGCTCCCCGCCCCGGGCCGAGCACAAAGGCCCGAGGCCCCGGCCGCACTCACCGAAGTCCAGGAACTGCTTCATGGAGAGTGGGGACGGCGAGAAGCGCGCGTAGAAGTCCACCTGGCCCGGAACGCCCCGTTCGGACGCCGGGCCGGAGCCCGCGTCCGAGGCGAGGCTGCGGCTGGCGCTGGGGCGGGCGGCGCGCAGCCCGGGGCCCGGGCCGGCCAAGGCGGCTACGCGCAGCAGCCGCGCCAGCCTCATGCCGAGCCCGGCTGGAGGAGCCGGAGCCCCGGCGCCAGGTCTCCGCTGGGCGCCTCGGCCGGGAGGTACGTGAGAGACGTGGCGGGCGGCGGGGGCGGGGAGCGGCTGTCACCGCCGCGGCCGCCGCCCCCCTCGCCGAAGCCCGGCCCCCTGCGCCGCTGGGCGGGACCCAGGAGGGAGGAGGCGGGGCCGGCGAGGGGCGGGGCGCTCCGAGACCGAGTCCGGCCCCGCGCGGCGGCCCCTCGTGGCGGGGCGGGACCGAGCGGGCGAGGGGCGGGGCGGGTCCGCGCGGCTCCGGTGACAGGAAAACGCCGGTGCGCCTGGGAGCCGGGTGCCCGAGCTGCCTTACCAGTCCCGAGCCGGTCCCCGCCGTCCGGCCTAAAGCCACTGGGTGGCCAGCGGGTGGCCGCGGCGTCCCGGGCTGTTGTGACCTGCTGGCGGTAGGGTGTGTCCCCTTCCCCGCGCCCTTTTGGAATCAATCCCACCTTTCTGCTTCCTCTGCCCTCGCAGCCTCACCCGAAGGACCCCAGACCGGGGCGGCCCTCCGCTTGCACCCTCCGAGACGTTCTGTTTCGAGCGCATTTTGGACACTCCTGTGATGCTGGCCCTGCATTTTCCAGGACAGCTGGAACCTGGGGAGTTTAAGGAGCCGCCCGTTGCCGAACAGTGGTACATAAACACAAAAGGTGAACACTGGGGAGCGTGGCGCTAAATAATACCCGTGACTGTAGTCCCGGCAGAAGACCGCGGTCCCTCTGGAAGCATTATCTGCAGGCACTCTCGACCTGGTGAGCGGACTTAGAGCATCCCGCCCCTCCGGCTGCCCTTCTGTTTAGCTGCTTTCTTAGCATCACGGTTTGGCTTCTCCATCCTTTCCATGTTTCTAAATAATAATATAGAGCTAGGCAATGTCTGCTATTGGTTTGATCCCATAGACAGTCCCAGAGCTGCAGAAGCTGTGTCTACAGTAAAAATCATCTGTGACCCTTTCTTTCCAATACCACTTACCCCGTGTCCACCCCCAGTGCTTTGTTTTGTCTTAGATGCAACAAACTTACTTTTTCACTGGTGTGAAGTTTGACAGTTACTAGTACGGAATATCAATTTATTTGTTCCGGGTGGTCAGATCTCAGGCTGTATTTAAAAAATCACCTATATGAAGAATGAGGTGAGGGGTACTTTTAGTGTGTATTGGTCCCACAAGTTTCGCTTGAGGGAGGACACTGACCACCTGTAAACGGATGTAGGTGGTTGGGGGGGAGGTAGGGTGGAAATAGTACATGAACATGTTCTCTGAAAGTGGTGCCTTGAACAATTTTTTCAGGTCTCGGTTGACATGGTAGTTATTAAGACTTTCCTACACATACCTTAAAGGGAGCAATATGATCATAAAAGGAAAAGATGTCGAGAAAGAGGTGTGGTATCTCTTTTATGTTTGCTGCCCCACCTGCCATACTCCATACCCTCCCAATCTGGCCTGCCTTCTTTCAGTCTGTGAACATTTGCAGAGTGCCTGGTATTGGTAGCAGGGACTGTTCCAGGTGATTGGGAATTAAGCCACAGACATTTCAGATAGGCTCCCTTTCAGCTATTCCTGCTCACACAAAGTAAGCTTCCAACATGGCAGAAGAACTTTATACCACATCTTCAAATACCTATTAGAAAGCCCGCTCAGTGAAGGAAGGAGGATTAGGTTTGTTCTGAGTGGCTAACACTGCAGATAGAAGGCTTGTGGGTGGAAACTTTAGGGAAACAGATCTGACTTACACTTGGAAAACCTTTTGATAGGTGCAGCCATTTGACCATGAAATGGGCAGCCTTAGAGGAAGAGAGGGGTCTTGTCAATGATGGCTAGTCAGACTTTAGATAACAGGGGAACTAAAGGGAGGGGGTTCATGCAATGAAAAGAGCCTGGGTTCTGGTTTCAAATCCTGGCTCTGCTCCAAATTCTTCTCACACTCTCATACACATTATTACTCAACTCTTTCAACCCCTATTTGCATTTCTCCTGCTTTCCACCTGAGCATGTCAAGGTGCTCAGTTTAACAGTAGATGTGGAAGCACAAAGACCCAGAAGAAATCTCGAGATTTATTTTAGCAAGGCTTATTCTCCTAAAAAAACAGTCAACTGGTTTGTTTACTTATCTTCACTTTAAATAATGACAACAGGCTCAAAATGAAACGCTTTATGCTAAGCCCCAACTCACAAACCAAGACTTTAACTTAAATTTCCACTCTCCCAAAAGTGGATCTTAGACCAGTTCAATCAGGAATCATCTGATGGGTACTAGTTAGGTTATCTGCCTATCAGACCCCTGGCCAGCCCCTGAAAGAAGTAACCTTGCAATAACCAACCTGACTGTTGCCTGTTATAACTTGTTCCTGCTCCTTTCTGTCTAAGAACATATTTTATTTTGTGCAACTCCTCAGAGTTCCTTTCCATCTGCTAGATCATGCTCAAATCAATTTTTGCACCAAAACTGTTAAATTTTTGTATGTCTCATTTTACCTTTTAACAGTTCATTCACCAAGCTTCCACCCACTATACAGAGAAAAAGCACAGAAGACCTATACAAATGAATCCGTTTATTGCTTCTTGGTCAAAGGCTTAGGGTGCAGTAGCTAGAGAGAACATTAGATTTCCTCATATATCTGGTTATATGGTGGTTGTTGAAAGATAAGCCACCCCAAGATATTTAGAATAAGCCTTCACAAAATGTGTCATTTTGCCATGTGGATTATTTTGAGCTAAAGTTATTTGAGTCCCTGAACCCTCCTTACAGGATTTTACCACTCCCTTACCCACCTAGGAGAATGTAAATTGGGAGTCATGCCTAGAATTATTGCCAGAAATAACTGTCTATCTGAATAACCTACCTATATGGCTGGCAAACATCTAATTAGAGTATCTGTTCTCCATCTTATGAGTCACTTTCTCCTCGTCCGTGAAGCCCCAGCCCCATCCCATTCCTTTAGCTCAGGATCTATACTCCCATTTTACTCACTGTCTATGGAATCCTCATGTCTATGTGGATTCCCTTTGTTGTATGAAAAAATTAAAGCATTAGGGGTTAGTGAATTTGCCTGATACCACAAGTAGGAAGTGGCGGAGCAGCAACTTGAACAAAGACTGACTCCAAAGACCTTTACTGCCCAAAGTGTAATAAGTCGTGCAGCATTGCAGCGCCTGGGACTTGTTAGAATTGTAGAGTTCCAGGTGCTGTTGCAGACTGACTTAGAACCTTCAGCTTAACAAGGCCCCTAGGTGATTCCTGGGCACATTAAAGTGTGAGGAGGGCTGTTTTTAACCACTCTGTTGATGAAGATTTCCTTACCAGGCGGGGCTTTCTCAGGTAAATGTCCTAGAACTTCATCAGCAAGTTCATGCCACCTTGGAATGAAATAGACCCCAATGTTTCTTAGGGGAAAAAAAAATATTTTTTTTTTTTAGTAATTTTATTAATGAGTCTTTCAGTCAATGCACTGTGACATATAGGAGGGAGAAATGGGAGTTTAGAACAGTTTTTCCAATGACAAGCTCTGGTATAATGTACAAGATATAACTCAGGCTCAAGATGGTCTGTGAGCATTTCCTCTTCTGCAGAGCAGTAGGATAATAAGCAACAAAACTGCAGCTTGCCTTACCCCCAAAGGAAAACAAAAAATGATAGTGTATGAAGAACTAAGGAGTCAAAAAACAATCTGTTTTATACTCTTCCAGTTGAGAAAAAAATATCAAGATCAATCAGAGCATACCAATTTCAAGATGTCGCTAGCTTGACTTTCTGGGTATGTACTGATCCCAACCAAATCTGCATTATGATCACTGCATTAACATCTGAGACAGAGTTTAACATACAAGTAAGGACAGACTTGCACAGAATGACCTGTGCTGATAAGCACTGTTTTTTAGCCAAGGGCATTTAGGCTTACAGATTGTAGCTCCAAGACCCACTAATAAATGATGGGCATGATAGACACTGAATGAGGAGACAAAAGGTCCAATAACAACTGAAACTATTTCCCCATCTGTAAAATGTGGAAGTGGAACCAGATTCCCATGTATCCTTCCTATTTTAATACCTTTCTGGCTTTACATAATAAACAAGTGTAATCATAAAAATAGCTAACACTTAGAGCAGTTCCTAACCATCTCATTTTCCTCTTACAAGAACCTATAAGATGGGTACTAGTATTGTTCTCATACAAATGAAGGAACTGGGATGCAGACATGTAAGTCATTCAACAGGATTATATTCTAAGAGGTAAAGCCAGTTCACAACCAGGTAGTCTGATTCAACTTTCTCTCTTACACACCCCACTCATTTGCCCTCTTTATGGTGAAGATGCCTCTAGCATCTTCTACTGCTGATGCCTCAGCAGTGGAAGCTCCTGAAGGGTAGGCCCAGGATGTCTGGATCAGGCTTTTTTCAATACGCCTCCTTGCCATGTGGCGCGAAGGTCAGTTGAGGCCCTGTGGACTTGAAGAAACTGTCACCATCATCTTAACTACCTTGAATGAAGATTACCCAGATTTAGGATCATTTCCAGAAAGAACGCTTTTATCAGAGAAACCTGTCTCCACAGCAGACATCTAGTTACAAAACATCTGGTTTTGTCATCAAGTGCCCCTTTTTCTCTTTCTGATACCCCAGCCTGTAGTCCATTCATTAGCTCAAAAACAAAAACCTTTGGGGGCCTCCCTGGTGGTGCAGAGGTTAAGCGCTGCACTGTGGAGCTGTTGGCAGCGGTGACGCGAGTTCGACACCCGGCCAGGGAGATTCCCACATGGCGCGGCAGACCTCTCCTGCCTCGCCTGCTGCTCCCCTCAGCAGTGTATTTCAGTCTCTCTGCCTGTTCTGCTCCCCGCTCTGTCTCTGGTGAACCTTCTCGCCCCCCCACGCCTCTAGCCTGTACCCCACCTTGTATGCATAAATAAATCTTTGAAAAAAAAATAAAAGCCTTTGGTCTCTCCCATCTACTCTAGAATTTGCAAACATGTAAATTCTCCATATGTAATTAAAGCTGTTCTTTTTCTCCTAATCTGATATTAATTTGTTTGTTCAACCAGCCCAAGAACCCATAGGGATAAGGAGAAATTTCCCTTTGGCCTCTGCAACCACAAGCAGAAATGAGGCCTTCCCATACACAGGTCTCCCAGTGACCTCTATGGCAGGTCTCTATTTTAGCTGCACCTTCAGTCACCCGCGGAGCCTTCAACAGCACTGATGCCTCAATCCCACCCTCAGATTCTGATATGAATTAAAATAGTCTGGGCAATGGATTAAAATAGTTACCTAAGAATTCAAATAGCAGCCAGATTGAGAATGACCACTTCACACTTCCTGGGAATGATGTCAGCTCCGGGTGTGTTAACTATTATCTTAATGCAAGACTGAAGTCTGCTACTTATATAAAGTGGATTCATATATGTATATCAGTGCCACCTATTGTTTTAGCTACTAAACTCTAAATTTTCAGAACCAGTGTCTTATTTATATGTACATTCTCAGAACCGAACATCCCTAGACACTGGAGAAAAAAATTTAAGACCTGACTCTCCATCTCACAAGACAGGATCTTAGTAGCCACTGAAATTTATATATTGATTATTGGTGCATTGAATACTTACCTGCTGGACTTTGAGATATCAAAAGGACACTGTCTCTGTAATTTGAGACTTGTTGTGAATGTTCTAGAAGGAAGAATAGTGTAAGCAATTTTACCTGATCCCTGCTGACACAGGTGTATCTGTGCCCGTTTCCATGACCCTAGCACAGGCAGCCTGGGAGATGGCTCCAAGGGTGAGGGCAAAAAGATTGAGGTACATAAGTTTTGCTGCCTGCTACAAAAATTGCACTTGACTCCACTCCAGTATAATCATCAACCATTACCTGGCTTGTTTTGCCCCTGTGGCACCTGGTGCTGGACCAGTTTATTCACTGTCGTTTGCTTTATAGTTCACTTATTCTTAGAGGATTTAAGCATGAGTCCTTTTACAACTTTCCTCCTAGATGGGTCTCTTGATAACACCTCTGCAGACTTGGCCTCAGTCTCCAGCCCACAGCACTCCCACACTCTAACAGCTGAATCGGATGTCTTTCAGAGTCAGCAAAACCTGGTTTTTGAAGTACAAGAAAGAAAATATATGCCATCTTCCTGACCATAATCAGGAACTACTGGGTGAACTGATGTCCATTAACATCTTTGCAATACTCTTTTGAAATCATTCTGAAGTTCACTTTCTTCATCTTTTTGACCCTTGCCCTCTGCTCATTTCAAGGAGTTGGACAGTGATAGCAGTTGGTCCCTATCTTTTGGTCTCAAGGAACTGGCTTTAATCATTTACTTTATGCTGCCCAACTCTTCCAACATTCCTTTTTTCTCAGTGCTGAGCATCTGCTTAGGTGGAAACTGGACACAGCATTCACTCTTTCTCCATCCCTCTGTTAAAAACAGGTAAGCTAACAATCCCAGTTAGCTTTCTGTCTTCCCACATAGTCCTTTTGTGGTTTAGTGTACTAGAGAGCAGTTTCTCTTAGGATGTTTTCATGTAGGATAAGAAGGCTCGGGCTTTCCTTATTTCCCCAGCCTGGGTAATATAAAGCATTCCTCACTGACATATACCCCACATTCTAGAATGTTCTCAAACACAAGGGCATGACATAAGCCATGACTATACATGACCCACTGTGAGGTCTGTGGCAAGTAATCTGCTACCAATAAGCATCAGTGTTTGCAAATGGATCCAAGGACACCCCTATCATACTACCATCACTCCTAGGCATTCCTGTGAGACTGTTTGAGAGAGAGAGGAGAATCAGAGGAATTATATAGAGCACTTCCACCTCCTGCAGTCCAGGTCATTTATGCCATAGCCTCAGCCAAACCACAGTAACTGACCTTTTTCTGGTTATGGTGATTATACATGATTGCAGAGATCCAACCTGGGTATATCCATGTCTTTGAAAGGTTCAGTTATTGGCCCTTCATTAAAAATTGCCTATCACACATTTCTTGGGGGTGGTTACACCTATCTGATCTTTAAAGATGTAAGAAGGCTATGATAATATTAGATAACATACAGCAGAAAACTATTACCTAATATATTAGCCACATAATACACATTAGGCTGGAAATGTATTCAAGTAGGGATGCCATGTTGTCTGGACACTATATACATGCTTTATTTCATTAAATTGTGACAATTCTGCTAGTGGTATTTCATGAAATTGCTTAAATGTAACCAAAACCCTCTGGTGAAGAAAATATTTCCTGAGAAGTCAATTCTGCCAAACCAGTCCTGGCGATCAATATGACGTATCACAGCTGGACTGTTCACATGCAAAGTGTGTTTAGGACAGCAACTCGGCTGTAACAGCTTTCATTCTTCATGTATAGTACCACTGCTAAATGATACCCCATCCACACAGACATAAACCTTTGAAGCAGACAGATCAAAGCAGACAGACAACTCCCAATTTGTCGGTACTTTGAACAAACCACCCAAGATCATTTTCTTCTGAGAATCGACTGAAGGGCGAAAAGGAGGGGAAAAACCCTCATCACATGTACATTGCATTTTGGGAGCGGCTAATATCTTTGGGTGATCTGAGATTAAATTGGATACTAATAATAAAAACATTGAAAACTTGAGTTTGGCTTGATGAAATAAAAAGGCAATTCAAGTTACCATTTATAATTTCAGAGTTTGTTTCACAAAGACAATGCTTTTTTACTAATCAGTGAACACTTTCATAAAAAATTTATTCCACACTTTTATACAAATATCCACAGGTATTTTCTAATCATGAAATAATTTTACAATGCTAGTTAGTATAAAAATGTATCAAATGCAAACAGACCAGTGACTTGACTTGAGATGACATTTTTAACAATTATAAATTTAACCACCACTACATTCTTGTTTCCTGTTGTTAAACCACCCTTCCACCCCTGCCCCACCCTCCCCTTTTCAGGACATTCATTTTTATAATAAAGGTCTATAAACACTTTTAAAATATCAGCTTCTTGGCAACCTATAAAGCCAGTGCATTGGGTTCCAAGTTACCTAAGCAAGAAACTGAGATTTTAAACATGGTTATAAGCTGTTTTAAGAGAAATTCTTGTAAACAAAATATCATTTGTAAAATTATTTTTGTGAATGAAAAATTCAAAGTACAATAATGTCCTTAGTGTCTTAAGAACATAAGATTTCTGTACAGAAAAAATTAAAACTCCAAGCAACAATGGCACATACAGCTGGATTTTGTTCCTTTAAAGATCAAGACACTACTTACACTAGATCCAAACAAATTAGCACCTGTTTGCTTCTGATTCCCACATAACATTGTGAAGCACAATTGGCAATGTGGCTTTCATAGCTGTTCAGTTTCTATAAAAATCATGTCTTACTCCCTCCCCCACCCCTCCATTTTTACAATTCAAAAAAACAATGTCAAGTTTTTGTTAGAGTGGTCCCAAAGGAATTTTGGGAATATAGCTGGGGGGTAGGGGTGGGGGGGAGGAGAACAAAGCAAAAAATAAAACACTGACACTGATTACATGGTTCCAATAACATCAAAAAACTTCAAAGCCAAAACGTTCTATCTGACTTTTGCTATCAGATAGTCAGTAGTCTTACACTGGGTGGGGCAGGAGCCACCAGAGGCACTCACCACTTCTTTCAAGTCCTGAAAATACAGTATCTGCAGCAGCAGCTACACTGTACTAACGTTCAATAAACAAATCCCTTGATTCCAAGAGTTCCGGAAAGTTATAGCATGAAGAGTCAGAAATACCAGAGTTTTAAACTCTAAAATATCCAACATCTGATAAGAATTAAGTAGCTTACGGTTAATGCTATTTCTTAAAGATTTTGGGTTTGGAGGGAGGAGTGAAGGTTCTCATGAAGGGAGATGTTCTAATAACTTAAAGGTATCTGTAAATGCTGACAACTCTCTGGTACATATATAAAGAATTGTTTTCTTTTTGCAGTAAACAATTTAGGTCAAACCAATGACCTCCCAGGCTCTAATTCTGATGGTTTAATCCAACCTGAAGGGTAAAGGAGAATCTTTGGCCTGTTAATCAATAACAAAATGGTTTGTAAAAAAAGAAAAAATAAATACCATGTACAAGTAAGTATAACTAGCATTGAAGTCTGTTGCGCTTGTGTGTTTTAGTGAAAAGGGAGAATGAAACCGGTTTGTGTTTGGTGTGAGCAAGTATTCACACATTTAGGAAATGGAAAAAAAATGGCAGGATGGCAGCCTCACCTTCTATTGCACATTTACACACAACTGCCCCGATGGCACAGTCTTGCGATGTGCGACAGTGAACCAGCAGGTGCTCCAGTCCTGCGGGAAGGTTTGCGGGGGCAGTGACGAGGTTAGCACGGTCACTCTGTTAGTGCAGTGATTGTGGGCGCCTTCTTCCAGCTACACTAGCGGGAGGATGTCACATGAGCACAACTGGGCAGGCCGTTCACCAGTCACACCAAAAGCAAAGGCAACCCGGCAAGTTAAATTAAGGCAGTAAAAGAAAAATCCATTCCAACAGTCTCAAATTTGGTTGTGCAAAACAAGGAGCCTTAGGCTAAGTAACAATGTCCACAGATAAAGCTGCAGGTTCGTACTGTGTGTAGTCTGCCTGAAATCAATATTCAGGTACTGAACGGGTTTATAAATCCATTTGAGTTGGAAAAAAAAAATAATAAAAGGCAGTTCGGGTATTGTGTAGCTTTTTTTTTTTGGCTCCCCTAGGAGTAGCTTTCGTTTTCATTCCACCTTGTGATCCATTGTTTTTTTTCAAGGTTATCATTATACTTTTCATCTTTGATTTCTCGCTCTTCTTTTCGGATCCTGACAGCATGGTACTTGGGAACGCTATCATCGTACCTAGAGCGTTTAAAGAATCCACACTGGAAAAAAGGAGAGAAAAACAAACAAATCACCTCAAACATAGCAAGTGCATGAGATGGGAATGTCTAAGCTTTCTGTTCAGCTATACCTACCCATGGACTAAGAAAAAAAGACATGGTTTTCCCATAAGAAAAAACTAAGAGGTCAAAAAGAATTGACCACAGCAAGTGCGGTGAGGGTAAAAGAAGAATAGCTATAAAACCAGAAGAAAGGTCGTTTTCATGTTGTCTTTACATTTTACACCAATGTGAGCTACCGCTTTACTACTAACGAGTTTATGAAACAGTGCTTACATTTTTAGTAATCACAAGATTATGTGTAAAAGATCTAATTTTCTGATGATTAGACTACTTTAAAAACAATTTCTTTAAAGCTCATAAACCAAAGATTATTTCATGTTCCTCTTTCACTAATAAAATGGAAACCAGGTCCCAGGTACTTTACAAAATACTATTTAAATATGACATGTTCAAATGGTCAATTTAAGAATTGGTGGTAGGTAACCTACTGGAAATACACTACATAAATAATAAAAAAATAATAAAAATTAAAATAAAATAAAAAAAGAGTATTCTCTCCTTTGAGTCTCCAGCATACCTATCTTCATTAGCTAAAATATAATTTACATTACCTGAACTTGCTGTTGCGCTTTCAAACTAAGCTGTTTCCTTAGTGAATCATGTAGCAACTGTGTCCTACAATAAACTCAATCATGTACTGAACAGAACTGAGGAAAGCATCACTAGGCTATTTCAGAGCACCCTCTTGTTTTCTGTTTTGTAAAAGGCATTACACTGAAACTGTTGATGAATATATTTTTTATTTTAAAAAATATTCAATCTGACCCAAAGTAGATTTTTATTGAGAATGTATCTGGACTTTTTAAAATCATATTGAATTATTTTAATGAATAAAATATATATGCCTTTTTAGAAAAAGGGTGTATTTTCAATTTAAAGATGCTGACAGAAGGGTGAGGAAGATACTTAGAATGGTAGATTAATGTGATTATTATGTGACATTAACAGGAACAGAAAACCTTTATATTGAATGATATTGTATCATTAAAATGTCAGGGGGCGCAATAAACTTACGTGCATAGTTATTAGGAATGATGGACAATAGAACCATCATTAGGAATGATAGGAATGATGGACAAAAAAGTTTTATTCTGAGATCATTTCTACCTGGATTCATTTATTATTCTGCTGCAAAAAGGCCAAAATAACATTATTACAAAATGTCAACTCTTGCCCTATTTAAACAAAGAAGGAAGTCAAGGGTGATACTGAAACTGAAACGGAAATGTTGGGATTCATCATGGCAGTGCCATGAGGGGGATTACAGGAGTAATCCTCCCATGCCCACAGAAATGGAAAAAGGAATCGCTGCCAAATTCCTGTTTCCGTGGTTCTACAAATAAGAGAAGCAAAACATGAACTTAAATCAACTACACCTCAAGGTTGAATAAAATTTCTAGCACATAAAACAAGGTCAAACTCTATTACAACATACTATGAAATTAAAACTGCACAGAACGTTTCCATACTAGAATTTTGTATATTGAGGTCACTTTGATAAAGAACCACCTTTTGAAACTGTCCATAATGTCCGTTATGCCAGTAGTCATGGTTTGTTGTAATGATCTTTGACCTGGAGTAGAGATGCAGGAAAAGGAGGTTGCATGCTTAGCTAGCATAAGACAATCTCTGAGCAACAATAAAAGCATTTCAAGCCTTCCCCCATCACTTTACAGCAAGGAGATGAAAGATGACAGTGAGAAAGCCTCCTTATCAAGAGAAATGTTTTCAACATGCA
Source organism: Scalopus aquaticus (assembly GCA_004024925.1). Taxonomy (NCBI): domain Eukaryota; kingdom Metazoa; phylum Chordata; class Mammalia; order Eulipotyphla; family Talpidae; genus Scalopus; species Scalopus aquaticus. The sequence continues at coordinate 41,202 of PVIJ01004397.1, read as the reverse complement.
ATGGGTTAATTAGGCAGTCGACACAAGCTTCTATCTGTGGGAAATTCCAAAATGGACGAGGAATCTGGAATGATTTCTCATACATCTTTGAAATTCCAAGTGGGACGCTAAACACTGGTTTAACAACACATGGCAAACTGGAGGTTTAAAGCCTCCTCTTGTGTATACACAGACTGTAATTTTCTTCATCGCTGTGGGATAACAACACAAAATAACTCACCTGCAACAAAAAATTCTTTGAGCATTAAAAGCACACAAACACACAACTGAGCTTTCAAGTGAAATAAAATAAAATCCAAGCAAGGCAAGCCAGTGTGGACATTTGGAAACATCTGTTAATGGGACACACACAGCAAGCGGTTGCTCTGAACGTTAGCCACCACAACCATAGCAGGTCCCACAGCTAGCAATTAAAAAACATTGATCAATTACCAATTACAGAAGTAGATCAATACTATGCATCAGAAGTAAGCCTCTCTTTATCAGACGGCTGAGCATGGATCTCAGCCTTGTGATATGTGGCATCATAATGATCTTTCTTATTTCTCTTGAAGAAACCACACTACAAGGAAGCAAGGTATTTAGTCAGTTTTACAGTTTTGTGGATAAGAACTAAACAAAAGAAAATCTCAGATTTTAACCTTTTTTCTATTTAGAGCCTGTTTGTAAAGAGACCAGAGCAAGCAAAAACGAACAGTCACTGTACCACGTTCACTGTTATGAGCAATCGACCCACCTCTACAATACTTAGGATCTGGTCAAATATTTATACAGAGAACTACTGTTAACGAATTGATTTTTCTAACAAATGCTGCAGACAAAAATCATCCCCAAAGGGGGAAATATATACATCAGATTATAGCTTTAGGTGATTTCTTCCTGCAGGAGAATACAGACTCTACAATAAGCAAAAGATTGACTTCCACAGTTTACTGAGACAAAGGTTAAAGAACAAAATCTCCAAAACCAAATAAAATAGATAATAAATTTTTCTGTCTCTTACGGGAAACTTTAAGGAACAGTGCCATTTGCTTGAGGACTTTGAAGATTTGTGGGGTAAATCGCAACACAAATTCGAACACAGCATCATGACAAGATGATTGCTGTCATTTTCCCAAACTCGAAACTACCATGTAGCCCTTAAGTGATCTGAACCTATGCCCCTCAGGTTAGGTCACTCTAAATGAGTATAAAAGTATAATTCCATTTCTACTATAATTTCCTTCATTCAATGATGGAGAACTTTTTCTATTTACTTTTATCTAGTTCATAAGACCATGGAACTGTCCTTTGAAATATAATCTGGTCAAATAAAGCTCTGTCACCCAGGAAATTCTGCTTCCTACTCTGGTGATTCCTGAAGGTAAAAGTCCAGGTCTGCTTTGTACAGTATGGTAGCCACTAACATCAAGTGAATTTTAAAATTTAATACCTGAGTTGCACTAGCCTTACTCAAGAGTTCAGTACCCAGATGTGTCTTAGTCACTATTCATATTGGACAATGAAGCTTAAAAACATTTCCAGTATTACAGAACGTTATATTGAGTAGAGAAGTCTCAAAGTTGATTAAGACTAACTTAATGTTTACTTGTGACCTCTCAAATAATTGAGGAAAAAAACTGTTGACATACCCAGTCAACTTTCAATAGCAGTCTAGCAAATAGGGTGGGAAAGGAATGAACCAGGAACCGAGAATCCTGGTCCTGCCTGCAACTTCGTAACATTCTTAACATCCCTGGGCATGAGCATCAAAATGAAGGTGAAGCCTGGAAGATTTTTCTTTTTTACCTACAAACAAAATCCTCTGCAGAATCTTAACATACAAAGTAGAGAAGAAACTGCTCTGTTGGAAGCGGACATATTGGTCCTAGCCCCACCTACCTGGTTTGGTCTTGATATCTACATAGATGTACAATATCTAGTTAAAGGCCACTGAACTAAGAGTCTTTTCTGAGCCTAAAATCCTATGTTTTAACACCCAAAAAGTGGTTGAGTTTCAGAAAGAACAGTATTAGTAAAAAAAGTAATTTCACGTGGGGATCGTAGAAGTTGTTTTCTATTATTTTAGAAAGTACACATGTAAGTCTGGATGTTGTAGAGTATCCAAAATACAACAAAACACTAGATCACTTAAGTCCAACTTACTTATTAAACAGCAGAGGTAAGCCAATGCCCCAGGGAGGTGAAATGTTTTGCCTAAGATTATACAGCTTGGGTTTCTTGATTCTCAACCCACGGCTACGCTCATGCTCATTAAAGACTGCCAACGAGACATGCTCTGACAAAGATCATCCTAGCGATCTCTTTTAGAAAGCTCAATAAGGCCATCTTCAATTATCAAACCTCAAATTCAGTTTTGATAGCAAAATTAATTTTCAGGGCATCTCCTATATTAGATGGCTGTGTGCTTGCCAGGGAAACCTTCTCAGAGGTGAAACCGGCTAATGTGCCAAACAAGGAGGAATCGTGGCATGACAGATACCAAGCTTTATACACATATTTGGAGAATAGAAGAAAATTACCTAAAATTGGCAAAAGGATGTTTCCTAGGAAAATAAAAAAGAGGTTCCATATTGGGAAGTAAGAATATTCTGTATCGTGGTTCATTACACTCTTGATTCCTAGGAAAGGCTACAGGTGGTTTGAACCTAAAGATTACTGCTTGAGGTTCATAATCCTTTATCAAAACTCTCAGAACAAGACATGTTTGGGATACCAGAATTTTCAGTGTTTTTAAAAAATAATATGCTGCATACACAATGCCACTGTGATCCAAATATTAATATTTTTGCAGTGGAACTAATGAATAAAGGATAAAGATTATAAATAGCCTCTCTTCACACCATGCCATGTTTTACTGCCAAATATGTCACTACAAACATTGTTTTCAGAGTTTGTTGGAATTTGTAATTACAGATAAGACTGGACTTGCATTATTACTGAAATAATCAAAAATCTACAGGTTGTAGTTTTTGCAATAGAAGTATGCATTCATGTCATACATACTTTTTTGAATGAAGCCTATTTACTAGCAGAGCATAAAGAAGAGACTACATTTTATTTACAGTCAAAGGACCAGATTCCAATGAATATGATATTGAACCTAAATCTTTCTCCTGTTTCATACAGGCTATGACTCCTTTGGGGTAGCGTTATTCATCATTTTGGTTTTCTATCCCTAATCCATCTGTAGCTATAACAAACCTCATGGCTAATGAAGCTTTCTTTAGCAGGGTTATAAATTCAGATTAATGTGATATCCGACAATTCGACTTAGATCCAGAATTTGATTTAGATGAAAAAAAAGCTATTAAAGTATTGAGTTGTTGGAAAAGTCATGATGTATGTTTTCTATGCAAAAATGCATCAATATTCTTCTGACATCCCAATAGTAAAATAAAAAAAATGTTACTTGTTGAGCTTACAAAATTATGTGAAAGTGACATAATTTATATACTTAAGAAATGTCTTATACAAGTAATATGCTTTTAAATAAAATGTATTAAGTCTAGGTGTTCATTGTACAATTCTCAAGTTTACTGTAGTCTGGGCAAATTTCATAATAAAATAGGGGAAAAGAAGCAATAAAAGGAAATGGACATACTGTCATTGTTAATTCACATTTTAAAACATGAAATAAACTTCATATGACAGAACTCAAATGTCAGCTATGACTTACCTTCCACAGTAAGAACACTAATAGAGCAAGCATCAAAATCCCAGCAAGAATAGCCACTAGGATGATCCACCAAGGAACTCCTGAATACTGAGCTGCAGTTTTTGAGGGAAACACAGTCACACGAACCTGTGGACAAAAAAAAAAGCAACATCATCATAAACTCGGGCGAGAGTTAATTCAAGGGGTTTATTTTTCTAATTCTGCTTCCAGAAAATTTGTACAGTGCAACCCATGGACAAATGAAATGCGTTTTTGATGCAAGAACCTTTCCCTTAATAATGGAATATTGTTTCAAGAGGCATTCCTTGGAGATCTTTTCCCAGAATCTGGAAAATGCCAGATTGTGTTTTGACATGCTATTTCTTAGCTAACTTACTGTTAAAATTGTTTTGTTATCAACAAGTGTAGAGAAATTTACATAGTGTACCATTACCACCAAGTTTCAACAATTATCAGTACAGAGGCAATCCTGTTCCAATTATATAGCCTGTTTTCTCTTATTGGTTTTCAGCAATGGAAATGAAAGAACCAGTTTATACACAATTAGCCTACACTCCTCACTCAGATTTTAAAGATACCGTGAAATATAAAAACAGAGATGGAGCCACATGACTGCAACCGTTTTAATTTTTCCTTAGGTAATCAAACCAAGGACCTAAGAAACAACTTCCTGAAATGGCCTGGTGACATCTTATACAATGATGTGCAAACTGGGCCTTAGATTCATGCAGAAGCAGCTTAGAGTTTTCAGATGAAGTTAATAAGAAATTTAAAGTCTAGATGTCAGATAGTTGGCAAATACCAATTAAGTACAGATAGTATTTATTCAGAAACCCAAAAGGTTGCTTAGGGCAGTTCATAACTCAGGTAACAGGTATTTAGAATTCAGGTGTATTTCTGTAATGCCACGAGACTTTCTCAAAAACATAAAGACCAGGTGATTACCACAAATATGACTTTATGAACTACACTGATTAGAGACCTAGCACTTTGAGGTTTCTGATATTTCTCAATTAATATAAAAGGTAAAATGCTTAGAGGAAGCACTTAACTTCTGAGAAGTCAATATTCTATATTAGCACTGAACACGGATGCTACCTAAAAGTGCTTCTATGCCCTTCAACACATCTACACAAGAATTCTATTTTTTATCTCCTCTTCCTGCTTATGCAAGAAAACAGCTTACCAACCTCATTTGATTTCTAAAAATACTTAAAAGCAAGAGAACTGCTTTTCTTTAACCATTTCATAAGAAGGAATTCACATGAGCGCTTTTCAGCACAAACTCCTTTACCAGCACTATTTCCTGTTCCGCTCTCAGAGCCCTCTGGCTCCCACCCCCAGGCTGGCCTCATGGCTCACTTCCCCCATAGGTGACCCAGGTCAAAACAACCCTTTCTTGAGATTAAAAGGGTATCCATCAAGTAGAGAAGAAAGAAAGGTGAGCAACTAGTGAAGAAATAATATAGCTGGTGTGACTGGTAAGCTGACTGTTCTAAAACACAAAGACACTTTGAATTGGTTTACGATGTGGCTCATGTAACTACTTCCCTAGTATCGCACAGGGAGGTACACAGTAAGTCCTCGGGAGCAGAGCGACAACTTGGGAGGGCCACCCTAACTTGCAGAAATAAGCTCTGCTAAACTTGAAAGTACAAAGTAGAGACTGATGTGTGGCCAGGGGAACACATCTTATAGTAACACCACGTACCAGAGACTTTTAAATAGCTGGTAATTGGGGGAAATCACTCCCATAAATGGCTGGAACCCAATAGCCTAAGAATGGAACAAGGTAATGTTTTATTTTGCAGCCTGGGGCAAAAATCCACCAGACAGGTGGAAAATAGCTTTAATTCTAGCTTTAATTCCCAGGCATGGCTACCTTTCAAACCAGAGCCTGGAGCCTTTTCAAAACTGTAAAAGTTTTGAACCCCTAAGCCTAGGGGTTAAGTCTCAGCGCTATCACCACTATGGCCTGAGTTTGATCCCCACACAGGGAGCTGACCCACATATGGCGCAGCAGACCTCTCCTGTCTTGCCTGCTACTCCCCTCAGCAGTGTATTTCAGTAGATCCGCCTGTTCTGCTCCCCACTCTGTCTCTGGTGAATCCGCTCATTCCCTGCACCTCTGGCCTACAGGTCAGTTCTTCTACACAATAAATCAATCTTAAAAAAAACAAAACTGTAAAACAACTCAGTGGGCATTGGGCAGGGGACTGACAGAGACAGACCGTCAGCAAGACTTTGTTGTTTGTCTCCTTAAATTGTCAATTGAAGTTTTTTGGTATGACTGCCATTCTATCCAGAGGGGGCTGAATTTAGGAGGAAGCTGGCCTTAGAATCAGGGTAGGGAGACCAACGGCCAGCTGTGGTTCCCAGAGTTGTAGGAAACCTATCTCATCTTGTCAGAGCAACGGTTACTGGTAGACAGGGACGGGTTAAGGCGAGCAGAAATTACTTCAAGAATTTTTTTCCTATTTCATTAAAATCTAGGCATTTCCACAGAGCTGACCTATGCAAGTGAACTTCATGTTTCGTACCTGCAAGGGGAAAAGTGCTTAAGCTCTGTGGATGCATTACATTCCATCAGCAATGACCACTGCTTAGACCACATTAGCTTGCCCGCTACCAAAATCGTTTCTGAAATCACTCTGTAATGTAATACCCTCCACTCTTATTGAGCATCAAGTAAGAAATCACCTGATGAGGGGATTTTCATGTCTTTTACAAAACTCTCTAGTAAAGACCCCATTGCCAGAGTGAGTGCCCCTCATATCAGAAATCCATTTTATAAACAGATCCATGTCTCCAGTTCTCTACAGTTAGGGCCAAAAAAGAAAATCTCATTCCCCTGAAGAATGATGGCTCTACTTTTGCTTATTATATTCTCTTTTCCTCTGGTAAGCCAGGAAGCTTAGATGCTTTCTCCCTACCTCCTTAGGAATGAAGTTGGGGGTTATATGCAACCTATAAATAATCCTTCCCTGCCCCTAAGCCCTTGGTTTAATTCAATAATTCTCTCCTGGTTCACTGTCTCCTGGGCCATGAAATTTTTAACAACTGACACTGCATCTTATTTAGCTTTGTTTCTCTAGCATTTTGCCAGAAAAGATTCAGTGTGTCCTTATTAGCGCTTGTTAGCTGGATGGATTTAATTTAATTGATGCTAAGATGTAATCATTTTATCTGGTTCAATTAGGTGATCAGCTCTCTCTGACTTTGTTATAACAATATAGAGAAGTGAACACAAAGCTTGTGATTGGTTGGGCTATAACAAAAAGCTTCTCTCTCTTTTTTTTTTTTAAAGACAGGATTAGAGTAAAAGCAACAGGAAGAAGTTTCAATATTAAGACCAAAAGACAAGACTGAATTACTTAGTCTCCTTGGCATCTATCTCCAAAAAAAAAAACAATAAAATGAACCAAGATAAAGATGACATTGAAATCTGCAGTGAATTGAGGGAGTAAAAAAGAAAGCATCCCAACACTTGACTTAAGCTCAAACCTTTATGCCCCTAAAAAACTGCACCTTAAAACAAGGAAGAAACATTGACATTATATCTGAGCTACTGTATCTCAGAAATCACAGCTAATAGAAAAGGCATCAGAAGAACAGTGATAAGGGAAATGTCACCATTTCCGAATAAAATGGGATCTTGTTAAGAAACCAGTAATCTGGTTAAAAATCTACCATTTATTGTTATACAAATCCAATAAGATCATAGCAAAGTTCTAATTCCCATTAGCAGTCATGAGCTTCCCAAGCCCTGAGAACATGAAATGACCAAGAGACCCACGCCATTAGATGGGGTACCAGGGCCGCTAGTTCCATCATCTTCCTGAAAATCAGAAAAATCCTTGGCCCAACGCCTGGTCTCATCTTCACAAGCTGGTCCTATGACCGACCCTCTGGGGGACACCTTCTTCTGACTCAGCAGTCTCATCTGAATTTGAGGTTTGGGGGTTTGGTGAGGGGCAAGTGTCACAGTCAGATAGGAGCTTGAAGTCAGACAGATGTAGGTTCCATCCAGGACCCCAGTGCCCGCTTCTTTTTTTACGAAATGTGTACAGTGTCTACTTTGGCATGTTTGTGAAGTTTAAATGATTACCTATGAAGTTTACATAGGTAAAGCATCTAGTAAATTATAGACATTTCATTAAGGCTTTATGATTGTTAGTCCTTTCCCTCTTAAGTGTTTGCTTTCTTTCCAGCTCCAAACACTATGGTTCTCTCAGTTACTGTTTCAAGTTAGAGAAAGCTACAGCAGTTATCTTCGGTAGGTGGTTTAGTCGGCAGTTCCTTATGATACCCAATGAAATGATGTAGAAAGCTGGGCCTGAGTGCCATGTAGAGATAACGTGAGGTCAGGGTGATTTATGGGCAGGTGAGCCTGAGGCCTGCCAGGTTCATGCCACTTGTCCAAAACCCTGCCTGCCTCGGCATCTGCTCTAGACAAATGTATTCTGGTTTGGATGGTAAAATATAACAGCCAAGTCTCATTATACTTTAGAAACCAGAGTGATCAGGGAGACTCACTGAATTTTTAGCTATCTAAAGCACTAAAACCAGAACATTTCCAGAAGCATATCAGCAAATGAGCCAAAGAATAGTGATTCACAATTTCCTTTCTCCCTTACATCTCTTTTGCTAAACATCCCCATCCATGACAGGTAGTCGTTTTACCTCAAGTGTCTGTAAAAGCCCCGCTGGGCTTTCAATCCCCACAAGAACCCTCACTAGGGGTACAGCACAAACCTCTGTTCCTAGTCCTGCCAGTATTTTCAGGGACCTGACTGAAGAACTAGAAGGCATACTTCCTAGTTTTGAAAATGATAAAGCTTGCAGGGATACAAAGTTTAGAGAGAACAAATGACCAAGACTCAAAATTACATTGTAAACAGAAGCAACAGACCAAAAGCAAAACATATAAAATGTGGCTAGACATTTAAAGCCATGTATTTAGGTTTTTAAAAACTGCTCTAGGATGGGATATGGGAAATACAGCTCAACAACAAACCCTGATGAAAACACTTGGAAGCTTGAGCAGAACACAAACGCAAACTGCTAGAAATGCAAACACAATCCTCATCAAATATTTAAAAACCAAACATGAGGCTGGACCAACAGGATGTGGGGCTGAGATGGAGGCAGTAGGAAGCCAGGCTAAGCTGACCTGGGGGATCACACAGGAGTTCCTCTGCCCAACCCAGAGTCGCTGTGCCTGACTCAGGACTGGCCCGGGAAGGGGAGAGGCCTGAACCAGTGCAGCAGTGCTAGATGGCGGGTAACTGAAGAGCATGGTGCTGAGCTCTGCAGAGAATGAGAGAGACAAGTCTAGGGAGGCCTAAGAGTGGCCTCCAGTTATTCCCATGGCTGCCACATGGCAGATACAGACTTGTTCCAAGAGAGAACCAGGGACTGATTTGACAAAATTCAATTGTGGATTCATATGTAATGAGATCTCATAATGGCTGTTGACCACACAAGGCACTTGCGACCCCACAATGCAGCGAGGTTACCATCTTTGGGGGCACTCCAAAAATGGCGCCAGCATTTATTAGGGCAATGAAAGCGTGAGGGTTCTAAAGAGCTGGGTGTTGCATCTATTCTTTCACTGAGCCAATAACACAAATCAACCACATGTGCTGCAGAGCTAGATGACCCCAGATTTATTTTTTTTCTCAGTTTTTCAGTGATCCTATTAAAATGCTATTAAAATACAGAATTCTATTAAAATTCTATATGAAATATAAGACACTTCTGATTCCTCTTTCTTGAGGCTTATGGCAGCAGTGAGGGAAATGAGTGCCAAAGAAATCTGTCTTCAGGCCATGCACATGGGGAGGAGGAAAGAATGATTTGCTATGAACTGAATAAAAATGGGCAACCTTTCACTTGAGTGCCCGTACAACCTCTCACCTGAGTGCCTGCATTTGGCAGTTTGATATTGTCTGTGGCAGCAATTACATCAATGGAAGCCCGCACAAGAATGTCCAAGTAGTTCATTTTGGAATATTCCTGTTTTGAGACAAAATCAGGAAATGCATGAGGGAATGCCTCAGAAGATGCCCTAGGAGACAGCAAATGACTTGTAGGGGACAATCTCATCCGGGCCATACCTCCAGAAACGTGCTGTTCCATAGCCTGGAGCGCAGAACCACGGAGGCCTTGCTGTCCAGCCCCCGCAGCGGGCACTTGATGGTCACACAGTTCACATTTACAGTACAGTTCTGGAGAGAAAAGGAAAAGCAGTAGTTACAATGCAACAGTCTGCGGAAGACCTCCTCCCATCCCCTGTCAAATATTCACAGCTCTCAAAAAATACTTACAAGAGTCTGGTATTTTCTTTCAGTAAATAAAGAAAATTTTCTGCTATCATCTATCTGTTTTTCAGCAATTTCCCGTTTTTTTCTTGTGTTGTGAGACTCCTGAAAAGAATTATATCCAAAACAGTTCTACTTAATGTAATTCATTGTCACTTCTATACAAATCCCTTGAGCCTACCTTCTAAAATGCCACATTCATATAATCAGCAATTAATATTCACCCTTTACCCATCACCAAAGGCACAGAAATAATTTAAGTCTAAAATAAGCAAGTGTTATTACAAAACTTACTTCCAAGTTTACTATGGTAATTTATCACCATCTTTGATCTTAGCATGCAGGGAAAAAGAAAGATGTTTTCTTTGTTCCTGTGTCTCCCCACCAACCTCTGAGCATCCTGAGGTCAGACATCAAATCTCAGTCACTGTACCCCCAGTTCAATAACCAATATATGGTTAAAAAAAAAAGTTACACTGCATCTTGAATAAGTGACACTAAAGAACAGGGAAAAAGGCAAAAAGAACTAGCTTATGTGACTTACTCAAAATAGAGTACTGAAAACTAAACCATGTAAGAAGTTTTAAAATTGCATTTTCCTTAAAATAAGGATTATAAATAATAGACCACCTTGTTTTTCAAAGTTGAGGGATAGAGCATCCTATCTACCCATGCTACCTTGTCACTAACTGTGAACTAGTCACTATCGCTACGTGATCATGCCAGTTGCCTTAGAATTTAAAATAAACAGACATGTAACAACAAAGCCAATCTCCATCAAACTGAAGCATAAATGATAAACCAGTCACATAAACATGGAGCGGTAGAGAGAGTCCAGGCAGAGCTGAGACTGAATGCAGAGTCTGTCTCTTAACTGCTGAGTGATTCCAAGCTAGTTTCTGTCTCCGAATCTCATCTTCTCATCTCAGAAATGTTGGCGCTATGAAAAATACCTCATAGGACTGTCAGGAGAATGAAATAGATGTGGTGAGCAAGCAAAGAGCTCACCACTGTGTCTGAGACCTGGGAAGTCCTCAGTAAGTCCGTACCATTAAAAAAGTAATAATGAAACGTTTTCATCTTAACTTGCTAAAAGGTCCCAGTATCTTTTGAAATTTACAAGATTTCCTGGGAGTGAACATGCGCTGGCCCACCCCAAGGAGCACAGGGCATTCCTCCTCGTGTCAGAGTGGAGCATAAAACTTAAGAAAAAATCATTTATTTCAAGCAGCACTGAAAAACCCTGACTTAGGGTGCCATAATGGCGGCTAATCAGAATTCCTGTCTAATCTGATTATAGTTGAGTAATAAAATTAAAGAGAAATAGTGACCCCCAAAGAAATCAGAGGAATATCAGCTTTTTGAACAAAAGCAATGATTTTTTTCCCCTTCAAAGTTAGCTTCTCTTATTTATACCTATGGAGACATGAGGTAAATCCACCAACATACCTTTAAGTTCAGGAGGTTTATTTCGCTTTGTGGCTCACAAGCTATCTTTTCCAACCCAGTGGATTCTACTTTCACCAAATAAAGCAACCATTTGCCATTGCTAATTTCTTTCGGCCACTGGATATTCAAGGTTGCTGTGCCGAGTCTTTTAAGAGGTTTCCCCAAGTTAATTACCTGTTAGAAAATAATATGATTATCTCAGTGTAATACTCTAAATGTAAAATTAAGTAGCAGCTCCTATTGCCAAGAGAAAAAAGTCAAAATATCTGGCATAAACCTATAACGAAAGCACAGCCTCCCAAAACGGACTATAGAAAGAGCATACAAAATAGAGATTTGTGCTTAAATGTACTTGTCAATAAAAAAGTAAAAGGTCAAAGTGAACCGACTGCTCGTTCAGTACAAGAGTAACTGCTGTGAGCAGCAGGGTTTGCAGTGTAGATATGCCGTGCTCCCAACGTGCTCAAGGGGTCACACCCGTGAAGCGCTATTCACCTCCCCTTATGGCCCATGACCAAGCCTGTACCAGCAGAGAGCACCAGTAACCTGCTCCTAGAAACCCTTCCCACTTTGAAAATGAAGCTGCCTTTGTGTTCTCTACCCCGGGGAGTCGGGGACAACAACTGAGAGATTCTGAGTAAAACCATTCCAGGAGCCGTGAATCTGTGATGCCAACCTGGGAACAGAGCAACTTCCTGAAGCAGAAGGCAAAAGAGGTAAGGACTCTGGGTGGAGGACTGCTCTGAAACCCGCAGCTTTCTCTTTCAGCCACACTTTTTTCAGGCATCATACACACCATCACTACCTGTGACAGCTGTGTCTGTGATGCTAAGAGACACATGGAAGAGAATTCAGCCTCTCTTCCTGCTGGAGTCCGGGGAGCCTCTTCTTGCCATTTTAGACTTTCACCTCAACAGTTACTATTCAGGAACAGGATTTGAACTTACAGGACTTGAACTCATGAATGAGTTATAAGCCAACTATGTATCATGCATTTGTATTTGTTCAACTGGCCTTAAGAGTGCTTGTAAATAAATCAGTGCAGCCATTACAGAAAGTAGTATGGAGATTCCTCAAAATATTAAAAATCGAAATTCCACATGATCCAATTATCTCACCTCTGCGTATTTACCCAAAGAACATGCAAACATAATTCAAAGAGATAACATGCACTCCCATGTTCGTTGCAGCATTATTTACAGCAGTGGAGAGCTGGAAACAACCTAGGAGTCCACTGACAGACAAATGGATAAAGATGTGCTATCTATACACAGTGGAATACAACTCAGCTATAAAAAAAGAAGAAATCCTGCCATTTTCAAAAAACATGGATGGACTTTGAGGAAATTATGCTTAGTGCAGTTAGATGAAGAAAGACAAACAACCTATGATTTCACTAACATTGTGGTATGTAAACAAATGAACTAAATGAAAAATAAACTTTTGGACCATAAGATTAAATTAGTGATTGTCAAAAGGGAAAGGGAGGAGAGAGTTAGATCAGATAAAGGATGAAGGACAGAAGTGGACTTTTGGTGGTGAACTTAATTTAGTAAACAGACTATATTGTGAAATACACCTGGAACCTACATAATGTGACTTGTAGCAAAAAAATTTTTTTTAAGTCATGATTGCCTACTTTGAAATGGTTTTAAGAATCGCTGCTTTTCCTTATGGACATGCCAAATCCACTTTCACAATCACAAATTGGGTAAGAGAACATTAACCACACACCCTAAGAGAAATGACCTTACAAGAGAGGAAGAAAACAACCATACCACACTCTAAGACCAAATATAGATTGCTTTGAGATTTTGTTTATATTATGGACTCTGGGTGGGGTGGGGTGGGAGGGAACCAAATGCTCCTTTGTCTCCATACCGTATATACATTGAAATTCTTTGATAAGAAAAAAGACCAAACCGAACTGGACTTGAACAACATCTGTATTGAATGTGTGAACATACTGTAACATTTTCTGGGGACATTTATCATCAATATTTATATTACTTATTAAAATTACATATTCAAGATAATATATAGTATATGTTAGCCTCTGGTATATTTAGCAAATGGACCAACTGCTCCAACTTACCCTGAACTCATATTCTATTAAACTTCCCACTTCATCTTCAGATTTCATAGCTTGTTCACCAACAACTGTACCTCCAAAATACACCTGGGAAGGTTTAGCAACTCTGTTAAATTAAAAAACACCAGTTTTAGTGAGGATTATAAACGGTCCTTTCAAAAACTGATTTGTTATGCTAAACACAAACACTTACCCAGAGACCGATAAAAGCAGTTCAATAACCACTTTTGCTCTAGCTGTAATTGAAGCCAAATTATCTTGATTGCTTGTTCTGAAAATGAAAAGGAAACAATAGGGTTTTATTTTTAACAGTCAGTTCTCTCATTACAATTATACTTCTTTTATGATTTAGATCAGGGCCAATTCAGAGACTGCTATGTTTTCAGGAAATAATTCTGAAAGGAAAGGTTGAAGTAACTCACGTTTCCAATTTCAGATTAATATCCAGATCTGTGGTGTCAAAGGTGACTTCAGTTGTACTTAAAATCAAATAAAAAGTGACCTAAAAAGTAGATATACCCGTTAGCACAGGTCATGCACAGCGACACTGTAATGGTATTTAAAACCGTCAAAGACAATATGCGTCGGCATCACCTACACTGGAATTTCTTTTAAAAGGGTTTCCAAGTTCACAGTCAACTTGGGAGCCATTCTGGTTGGCAACACAGCTCAACTGTTTCTCCTGTAACAGAAAGCACACTAGGTCATGATGTGTTCACGCACATGCTGTTGGTTTTCCCTCCCGCCTGGTGTCTAAAGCACTTACAGGGAAAGACCTCAGTTCCCTATGTGCAGAATACGTCAAGGTATCCGGAAACGTTGCAATGAGTTTAGCTTCGTGAGCATCATCGCCATCTTTTCTGGGATCTGTTGCACTGGAAGGACTGTTTGTCACAGTTATTTCTAAGGCAATGTCCTTCTGATCTTTCAGAACTAGTTCAGGTACACCTTTATGACTATAAAAAAACACACACCAAAAAAAGGGAAAATGACTAAGTCCTGAAAACATTTCAAAAAGCCACTACAAAGCCAGAGTCATATTTGCTAGTGCTACAGAGTGAATCTTACATTGGTAAATAAGAAAACTTGTCTTGATTTGCTTCTCGAGTGCAAAATTTGTATTCTAGTTTAAGGTTGCTGTTACATACATTGTCATCTCCACATCCCTCTTTTAAGAAGTGCACCTGTAGGAAAATAAAATGATGGTAATTTGTGCTATTTAGGTCTCAGAAATGCATCTAAATAGGTAACTGGTTATTTCCATACAGTTCATTTCCCTGTGTGACAATTACCATAGCAAAAGTCAAGCTCCCAAACATCCTCTGCCATGCACCTAATCCCCATTCTGTCCTTTAACAACCATGTGTTAGGAACCCTGGCCAGGGCACGGAGCTAGTGTGGTGAAGCAGTGGACCTGTGGTGAAGCCACAGGTCTCTGTTCCAAACCCAAACCTGCCATCCACTTACCTGTGTGGCTCTGGGAAAGTCACTTAACCTTCAGAGTCTGCGTTTCCTCAGAGGAATATGGGGATACCACCACCCTACTCTATCTGATTACTGTAAAAATTACCAGTAATAATGATGATGCTACTTTAAGACATGATTATATATTTTAACTCATTCACAAAAGACCTGTGAGGAAGATACTATTATTAACCCCGCTATACAGATGAGGAAAATAGTTTCAGGTCAGGAAAGCAAATGGCACAGTGTGCCCATCCAGCACAGAGCCAAGTGGGGGCTTGATAATCTCACTGAGAAATAGTTGCCTGTTATGTTTAACATGGTTATGGAGCGGGGAGTACAGACAAGAAATATTTATGTGATAATGACATCAGAAGTATATAAAGTATGAGGAACTATTCTTAGTGACAATTAAGACTGACAAGGTGTGAGGCACCAGTTTCTAACCTTAATGCAAGTGTTACTTCTGAAAAGCATAGGCCAGCAGAACCAGAAGCCTCATCAGGGACACTCCAGCATCAATTGCATTTTGACATAAAGTACATCACACCAAATCAATGTCACAGATCCCCAGTCTAATCTTATATCTTAGTCATCCTAAATCTTGCAGATAGACCCCACCACCTTCTGTGAGGTATAAAGCTCACCGTATAATATACATTTCCTTCCCGAAGATTGCTTTGGCTACAAAAGGTGATAAATAACTATTTCATTGCTACTATTTTTTTGCCTTCATGAATTATTGTATTCCTTGATTTTAATGTTCAGATTAACAACAGTTTATATTCTACTTTACTGTTCTCAATAGTAAAATACCATACATTTTTCTCTCTACATACAACTAAAGGAGTAACTTAATAAAAGAATAGTAAACTCTGTCAATTACAGTCTCAATAAATAGTCCAACCAAAAATCATGAAGAAAATACTGGTTTCAAATTCTATTCCGTATGTTTCTATAGTCATTGCAAACCTGGGAAATAAATCTTCTCAATCTTTGCATATAATTTACAAAGCATATTTAGTACAAAGGGATGGGCCTTAAAGCCAATCACTGGTTCTACTGCCCTCAAGGACATATAATTGAGAATAATAATGTGGTAAAAACTTTGGCAAAACAAAACTAGTCGTAAAGACTTACGTCTGTCTGCACTGTCTTGGGTTCATTTGAATTCAGAATTGGAAGAACTTCTGGAAGTGAATTCACTCTCCTCCGAGCACTTGACTCCCGGATCTCCACTGAAGCAGTTATGGGAATGGGACGCAGTTTATCTCTGATATTTTCCTGAAGAGTATTTGGAGATATAGTTAAACATGATATAAATGCTGTTTCTTTTTTTTTACTGAACAAAGGTTGTTAGCATCAATTTCAGGCATGTACATAAGAGCCATAAAACCCAACTTCCGCCCCTTTGGAAAAACGGATTTGACTGTACCCCTCACCTGCAGCCAGAGGATTTCCTCCATGCACGCCTTCTGTTTCTGCCTGTTCAGAGTTAGTTCTTTAGTGTGCTTGGACTCAGAGCCATAGTTTTGAAAATGAACTCTTGATGACAGCCCAGATTTCCTTCTTTCCTTTTCAGCCTCGAGTGTGCCCACAATGGCTAGACAGAGAAAACAAAATCACATGAACATAAAGGGCATTCATGCACAATTCAGCTTAAATATACAGAGTTCATTTTAAATAAAATATTTCCTATAGAACCGACTTTCTCCTCATATTTCCTAATCATGTACTTGTTGACTGATCTGTGATGTTTCAAATCAAGCTGCCCTTCCCTGCTCATTGCTGTTAACAATGCTTTAAAGGTAAATTTTCATTGGGCCACCTGGGGGAGCTCGAGAATAAGTCAAAACCTCTGAGCAGCATAGAAGATTCAGCTTCTGGCTTACAGAATATTAAGGATATTAAGGATAACAGAAGGGGTCTCAATACTCTCTAAGGGCCTAAACTGCCTTTTCCCCTCCAACAATGGTCTAGTGCTTTGAAATTCAATGCAGGTTTCAAGAGCCAGCAGTTCCTGAGGTGACAGAAATGCAGACCAGGAACTAGCCAATCTATAGAAGCAGAATCTGCACTTCAACAGAATCATAGGTGGTTCTTATAAACATTAAGAAGCACTGATAAAGGACAGTTGACTATAATAATAATAATAATAATATTAGAGGAATCTTGACAATAGGATGAGACTTGTCACAAAAAAAAAAAAAAAAGGCAAAACATTCCTTTTAGCAGCTATGGGGCCCATCTGTTCACAAACATAGCAGCTTCCAAGAGCAGAGTTCCAACCTCAAAGCCTAGAAGGCCCCTCATGCTCCTAATTACCTATACTCGTGAAGCGTGGAGGCAAGTCAGGATTCAGATTATCAAAATCTCATTTCTTGACTTCAGAATGCTTTCTTTGCTGGTTCACTGGATGTAGTTGCTAACTATGCTTTTAATGGGCCAATACTTAAATTACTTACATTCATTAATCACTCACTCAACATCAGAAAGGAGAGCAAACCAAAGGGCATAGAGAGTCAGAGAAGGCAGGCTCAAGGGGGGTGGAAATCTGCTCCAGAAAACAGAAAATGAACAAACCAGGTTCTAATATTCACACTAGATTTGGAAGAGACCTCTTGAAAACATCCATTTCAATATGGTCTTCTTGTAAACAAAAAATGGAGCCCAACAGAAGTAGGTGACTGGCTTAGGGCTATACAGTGAGGGACAGAGGCAGTGCCAGCTTCAAAGTCCCTGTTATAATCACAAAAGAAGATACTTTATAAAGTCTCTTCAATGCTGACTTTCCTGCTTGTCTTCACCTCTGCATGAGTCACTCTCTCTCTGCCAGCCAGACCACTTCCTTTTTCCAATTTCCCCTGCTGACTGGCTAACTCTGCTCCTTCAGAATTCAGCATGGACATCACTACCTCCAGGAACCTCCCTGAACAACCTCCTAGGGGAACCCAAGCTATTCTCTTTCTCCAATCACTACACTTAGCCAACTGTGCTAAGCTGTGGCTGTTCATCACCATATTACCCAGTAACAGCACAACACCCAAGAGCGATATGATCTGTAGACTAGATGATCGGAAGCAGGAGTGAACGGCAGCACATCAATGTACACATCAGTGCATATTTGTACACATGTGTACACACACACACACACACACACACACACACACCATTAAGGTATTCTTAGGCTGAAACGATAGCTATTCAGATGCGTAAGACCAAAATTTAGAAACACTGACAGTTTCAATAGTAATTTCTGTGTCCATCTGAAGAATTCTTAAATGTCATGGCTGCCAAATGGAACGCTCCTCCATTTTAGGCCCTTTGTAGCCTTGACATCATCCATTTAACAGTGACCTGCTAACTTCACCATGAACCAGACGAAGGCTCACATGCTGAGTGCCCCTCTCGGCAAAAGTAAGGGAGGGTGTGGGTGCATTAAAACCGTTTATCTATCAAACCCACTCTAACCTTCCCTAACCCTCCAGACAGTTCACATCATCTTAAAATCCTTGCAGGCCACCTTTGCTGACCTTTTGAGGGGCAAGCCAAGTAGAATACTCATTAAGGCTCAATTATAAATATCTGTATGTATGAAACACCACACTGAATTAAAATGGCCTGGTCAAACAATAAACTCACATTCTCAGACACTGGGAACAGATTTTACATGTATTAACTTAGGCAGCTTTGTGGAAGTTCTGTTTAATTTTATTTAGAATTTCCCAATAGAGCAGAAATACAGGTAATGAAAACAGGTTTTCTCTAATGTCTTCAGATATAAAAGTTCTGTTCATAACAAACCATCAATAAACACTTGATTAACAGCAGTTACAGAATATAAAAATTAATACACATACTATCAAGCACATCATTAAAACTAGAAGAAAGTTTGTGATTTATTTCAAATAAATGATTGATTTGAGGGGAGACAAGACTCACGACTATGATGAGATCGCACATCTATAGTCAGACTGAGAATGGTTTGAGACAATGACAGTCTAAGAGAATAAAAATGTTTCCCCACTTCCTCTCTGAGCCTAGCCCAAGAATCATGTTCCCTTGTCTTTAAAGTTCACTTCCTAACACAGTTGTAGAAGGCCTGGCATCCAAGCGGGCAAATTTAAGGGATTACATTTGGGTAAAAATAACACAGTCAACACTGAAAGGAAGACAGATCCTGAGAAGTCATAGAAGGTATTTACTCATCGTTGAAAGCCACACAAAGAGCTGTTTCCTATACCACACGACGCCAGCCGTGGCGAAAAGCACAGGGAAAGGCCCCTGGGGTCCCGATGCACCACGTTCTAATAGAAGACCCAATACCCAGTCTGCAGACCCCAGGACGGAGCCCGGGAGAAGACATCTGAAGAAGGTCGGGGGAGGAAGAAACCACCCCAGGACAGCCTGAATCCCAGGGTGATAAGGGTTAAGTGGGCCTATGTCAGTATGAACAGGGTGAAGGCAGGCTTAATCAAACGGACATCTTTTCAAGAAACAAGAGAACTCAGTACCTCCAGGTAGAGGAAAACCTGGGAAATGTAAAGGACAGAGCCACCTTGTCCCTCCACAAAGCAGAGCTGCCCAGACCACAACCGCAGCCTTACCCAGATTGGAAGTTCCCTTCCCCTTCTTTGATTTCCTCTTTGGGGAAAGGTTTTCCTTAAATTCCTACGCCCCATCTTCACTCTGGGCACATGACTCACACCTGAAGAGGAGTGGCTAGAACTAAAACTAAAACTAGAACTAAAACGTGCCAGAAAATGCCTTGGTCATAATCAGTATTATTAGAGTATCATTAGCCCTCAGCCCTGTCAAAATTTGTGGCAAAAATCCCATTTGAATAATAAAGAAGCAAAGCATTATAATACCTTATAAATGACAAACTGCTTTCACCACATTATTTCATTTACTCTCCCATCACAATCCTATGTAATAATTACTACTAGAGGGCCTCCCTGGTAGCACAGCAGTTAAGCACTGCGCTGTGGAGCTGTCGGCAGTGGCAGCTACACGAGGAAACATGAATTTGATGCCCCGCCTGGCAGGGGAGATTCCCACATGGCAGGGCAGACCTCTCCTGCCTCGTCCGCTGCTCCCCTCAGCAGTGTATTTCCTCGATCTGCCTGTTCGGCTCCCAGGTCTGTCTCTGGTGAACCCTCTCGCCATCCCACACCTCTGGCCTATACCCCAGCTTGTATGCATAAATAAATCAATCTTTAAAAAATAATAATAATTACTATTAGAGGCAATATTTTGGCTGATGGGAAAATAAAAATTCAAATGCTGAGACTTGCTCTTGCTACGTTGTAGGGTCAGTCTACACCAAAGCTGGGAGCAGGTGCTTAGCCCAAGTGTCTAAACAGCCAGGGCCAGACTTCAAAGCCTCTCAGGGGCTGCACTCAGGCACACAGGCTGGGGGTTCTGGGCCAGGGAGGCCCCTTTGGGAGGGCACCAGGGAGAGAGGAAAGTATGAACTGGCGAGTGTTCCGTGCAGTACTCCGGCCTCTGCAGTCACCCAGCTACAACCACCACCCACCACCTTACAACCACAAAACCAACTTTCCACACTGCTTTTCAAAGACAGAAATAGAGGAAATGATTGTGGTAACAAATGAGCCCTTTTCCACGGCAGTCTCTCCTAAACCATCCGCTCTGGAAAATTCAAATGGGGACCAAATGGAGAGTTTTCCCTCATACGCTGTTTTCTCCTGATTAAAGAGAAGACAGACACATTTAATTCTTTAAATAAGATTCTGTGGCCACTTTGGTCACTGCAGTTTTATTTTTGTTATTTATGCAGAACTCTCAACCTGGCAGACAGAAAAATAAAATGTTTTTAATGTCGAGGTACTTACTTATTGAAGGATTATACCCAGTGGGTTTGGCAGTATATTCAAAACAGGCCTTAACCTTGAGGCTGTATAAAATCAAACACATATTTCTTGAAAGACACATTATTACAGTAGAGAAAAAAACAAATATGTTTCCCAGCTTTCAAATCCCCCCGCTGCCCACTGGTGAGGAAAATGCTATATATTCACTTGACAGATTCCTCTTTCCTTTGCCCATTTTCTCCTTAATCTTCCCTGTGTCTCCTCATGGCAACAGGGTCAGCACAAAGAAGAGGTGTAAACGCAACCGGATGCCAGGGCACAGAGGAAATGCTCACCATATGCCACTTGGGGCCCTGCAGGATGTCTTCTGGCGGAGGTCAATTTTGTTAGGTGTTACTGTGACATTCTTCTCAATATTAATCACAGGCCGGGATCTAAAGACAATGGAGTAAAATCCCAGCTCAGCTTTTGGCTACCGTGAATGTAAGAAGAATTTCATATCCTAGACAGCATCTTAAAAACCACAGGGGAGAAAATTCCTACATGATTGCCCCCCTGCAGTGTTAAAGAAAATTACTGTTAACAAATAATATTTTTAAACGTAATTACATGGTAGTTACTAAAAATGTTTAATACAACGTGTATCTGAAATATAAAATATTTTGTAGTTATGTTTAACATCAGAGTTTTTAAATTGGAAGTGTACTATCTGAAATAGTAAAAAGTTCCAGTTTGTAGGTAAATATTATGTCTCTGTCCCCAGAGACACTCCCCAAAGCCTTATAAGTCCTTCCAAATACATATCCATTTGTGATTCTGTTAAAAATATCAACAATTAAATATAAAAATATACATATAATTTTTGAATGGAAGCTTTTCATGCATATTGTTTGCATGTTTTTTTCCCTCACTTGTTCATGTTTCAGAGGTCTTATACCAATTCACAGGAATCTCATGGTTTTTTACAGCTTTGTATTGCACTGTACCAATGTAACATCATTTACATAATCAGTGCCTAACCTGTAGACATTTATGTCATTTTTAGGCTTTCTGTTCTGACAATCCTTGCCCATACACCCAGGCGTCCTGTCTACAAACATCTATCTAAAATGTAGGATGAATTCCTCGCAGAACATCTGAGTCAAAGGATATCTGTATTTTTACCAAAATACCCTCCATATTGGATATATAAACCTGAGCCCATAAAATACTTCTAAGAATGGGGAGAAAGAAAAGGGAGTAGGGATGAGGAAAGGGAAAGGACACCAGTGCTGGGTGGAGCTGTGGTAGAGGGTGAGTGAGGCATGTGCACCCATGGAGAGGTGAAGTGTACTCTCAAAATTATATAGTTAGGTAGACAACTGACAAATAATAATAACAAAAAAATCAAACCAAAAAAGCAAAACACTCTCCAAAGAGGTCACACCAAATTCTAACACCTGGATGCTCACTATCGGGATTTCTACAAACGATGAACCTCAATAACACAGGTCATCTAAGCATGTCCATCTCACAGACCTGTATGCTCCCTAATTCCCCCTCAGAATTCCCCATCCCCGACATGAAGTCATTGGCCTCTCGCTGTCAGAACTGACTAGAACTGCACTCAGTAATGTCTCTAAAAGCAAAAACTTAACCCTTAACGCTGCCTATCTC
Source organism: Scalopus aquaticus (assembly GCA_004024925.1). Lineage (NCBI taxonomy): Eukaryota > Metazoa > Chordata > Mammalia > Eulipotyphla > Talpidae > Scalopus > Scalopus aquaticus. Next base: position 18,702 of record PVIJ01004397.1, on the reverse strand, counting down.
CATTCTGCCAAACCCCAACCAACCTCTTAAATACTCAGAAAGTTGAAATCACATACCTTTAGCCCTTCTCACCATATAGAAACATCTTTCCCTCTCCCTTACACAGTATTTCCTACTCCCCACAGCCAAAACAGTCACTGTGGGCCTTTAGCCTAACTTCTGCCACAGTCAAAGAAGAGTAAATCTGTAATGGCTGGGGTGAGTGTGGGATGGGGGAGATTGCACCTCTCACCTCAGGTGCTCCTCAGCCAGAACTCAATGGGTTCTGTGGTTTCAGGACCACACGGATTCAGTTAGACTAACTTCAGTGGGCTTGCGGTAAACCTGGCCATTCTGGAGAAGAGTGTTTCTATATAGGAAAACCACATTCCAAATCCCAAATCCCTAGCTAGCTTGAACTTCTGGAATCAATCAGTAGGTAGTAAGGGCACAAGTACATGTGTACTCAGGAAAATGTAGGCCATAAGAGAGCAAATGCTACCCACGCTCCCTCTTCCTTCCTTTCCCCTCATCTCAAATATTTACCTTTCTATTGTTATTTTACATGTAAAGTGCTGGTAGTTTCTAAGATACTAACTAGACACATTCTTAAAAAATTTAGAGTGTATTTAAAAGGCAAAAATTCAGAAATATTTTAAAAGTATCACTAACTATACTGAAGTGTTTTACATATCATGATAATGCTATAGGGTGGCATAAATCTCAAAAGGAAACACTTTAACACATAGTTCTGCTTAAACCCCATTTTTACTTGTTCTTAGGCACTCTACGTATACACACAATTCTGATTGCACAGTACAGATGAATGATAAAAAAAAAGCTTTTAACTCATAACACAAGTCTTACTGACTCCACTGTCTTGTTTACTTACTAATTTTATTTATTTACTAACTACCCCAAAGTCTAGTATGTTTTAATGGGAAAAACTGAAAACTAGGATTTCCTTAGATTGAAGTTGGGATCCTGTTCTAGGAGGATGCAGACTTAAAAGTTCAAGCAAGTCCTGGGCTTCCATTTTTTTCTTTTGCAAAACAAGGGAGTTGGTCCTTTTGAAATTTACTTATACGTGATTAATAAGAAGGAACAAGTATACAGGGTTCACAGCCAACCTCCTCATGAGGCCAGGAAAGTAAAGAATATTAAAATAGCAATTAGACAGAGGCAAATATTTAACTGATTAAACATGCGCTATCTGTTGGGAAAAATGAGTAACCAAATTTTGGTACAAGAAATCAAGTCTTGATACTTGAGGGTCACATCTCAAACTACAACTAGAAGCTCAAATGCTTGTTGATGGAAACTTTGAAACATAATTGAATGATATATATATATATATATATATACACACACATATATATATACTATATATATATGCATATATATGTATATATATATACTCTCTCTATATATATATACTCTTCTATCTTTTGCAAATGTTTAATATTTCAAGGTTAATATAGATATGAACAGAGAGAAACAGGCAAAATTTACTATTTGTGGACTACCAGATAGAAAACAAGCTGAATCTTTATCTAACTTGGGAAGGTAGTATGACAGCTCAGGAGATGGGATAGTTTCCAGGACTAATACTTATCACCTCCAACACAAACCACTACTGATCTCTCAGTGCTTTCCTGAGTTCTTTTCCCAACCATGTACACATTATTTACTTAATTTTTTTTTCACTTGTTCCTCTGATCTCATTCAGATATGTTTCTTTCCACTTATTTTCATTTGTTCTACTTTCATATCTAGGTGTTATAAAACTGACAAGGTTATAAAACAGTATGTATATCCTGACTTCAATTATGCCAAATAAACATGAACATTCACAGAAAGTAAAAGCCTAGAAGGATATAAACTCCAAATTTGGAGTTTAATAATGGATGATGATACAGGAGTTTTTATTTCTCTCTATTCTTTATACTGACAAATTTTGTTTTTATCAAGTTTAAAAATTATATCTATAAAGTAAAAATTGGCACCAATTCTGATCTATCTTTTCCTCTGTTCAAAATTAGCAAGATTTACAAAATCTTTACACTGTTATACCATTTCTTTCAAAAGAAAAATCTCCAAAATTCATACAAGCCTTTGCCCGTGAAGTACAGGTATTATACATTTCAATTCCAAAGGTCAACATTTTAGAGTAACCTCACTGCTGAACACGCTTAACCAAAGTCAAAGGCAACGCACCTGAAAACAGTTACTGAGTCTGAGAGGGAACCGACAGCAACATCAGGGTAGGAATTTCTATCAAGGTCCATATTTCCAGCAATTGAATATCCAAAAAAAGGCGTATTGCCCTCGAGGACCTGAGATAAACAAGGCAACAAGATGGACACTGGGCCATCAGAATGAGCTTATCCGTGATGTGGAAAAAGCATGCAAGTTTCTTCTACACTGAAGTTGAAGAATTCACTTATAAATAAGTTGGAGTAAACGACAAGCAAATTATAAATATACATGTAATACTTCATACATAAAATCTCTTAAAAATAATCTAATTTACATTGCATCTCAAAGGATCAAAAAAATCTATTTTTTGATGCACTAGTTCACTATATTAAGTCAATCAGAGTTTTTCCAAAAACTTTTTTTCTATCTGCCCTCCAAATGTCTTACTCTCAAAAGCAGTTTTTAATTTTTGGTATTAAGTTCCCCATGTAATTACAATACTCTCATTTGTACAGTTTCAGCTACTTTAGTATGTTACTAAAGGCAACTTATCATATTTCCATCAACTTAAGCTGTCAGGACAGCATAATTCCTTTGGAATACTTTGATTCCTAACTTATCTGAGAAATTTTTCAGTTACAACAGGCAGGCTAATGCATTTATATCTATGTCCAGGCTTTTTTCTAACAATGTATTTTAAAAAGACACAAAATTCATACTATTGTAAATTTATAAGTAAAAAATGGTTCGTGTGAAAATTCAAATAAGTCTAAATAGTCTATCGAAAGCAAAAAGCTGAGATCATTATTGCAGAAATCCAGGTTACTTAGTTACCTGCGTGGGTTTGGTGTTGATTCCACTCACAGACCCATGATAGATAAACACCTTTCCCATGTCATCATAGGGAGCACCAACTGCAATATCTGTTGACAACAGCACATTTTAACAAACATCATATATTTAAAACATTCCAATACAACGTTTTAAAATAAGATGCATAAGCACTGACTATTGCAGACAATCAGGTAATCTATAAATATCATAACCATCTCACAATCTATTACCTACCTGGGTAGCCATCTTGATTAATATCGCCAATATTTTTGACAGCAATGCCAAACATAGAATCTTTAGTTCCATTAAGACGGATTGGCTTGACATTATTCCATCTGCCTTGCTGATTAATGTAGACATAGACTGCACCTCCAACTTCTCCATCTCTATCAAAATACTGTGGGGCTCCCACAATTATATCTTGCCACCTAAAAACAATGACAGGAAGAAGAACTGAACCACCAGCACTAAGAACATGAAGAGTAATGATAGAAAGGACTTCAAATCTGGAATTGACATAAACTACAACATTTTTTAAACTAAAGAGGCCTATAATAAGTTGCCCAAAGTAAGATGCTGAAGAACTCTAAGTCAATTCCCCAAGTTAGAGCTACAGTGCAGAGAGACTCTCAGTAAAGACCCCATGCCAACTGGCACCTGCAGTCACAGAACTACTTTCTGACTTTGCCACCCACACCTACATTCAGCGCTAGCGTCTGGATGCTCCAACAGTCCCTTAAGAGGCCACAGAACAGAACCGGATAGGTGTGATTTTTCAAGGTAACTTCCACCCCAATTTTAATTCTCACAGACCTATGATCCCAAGATAGCAATAAAAACTAAAAACTGAAGGTACAGTCCTAAAGCCTGGGCAAAAGGATAAGTGTCTACAGTCAAAACAGAAGTGATGAAAACATGACGGCATGGTGGAAGCCTGGCAGTAAAAATAGTCTGCGAATCAACTAATCTGAAAGAATGGCTTTTCTCAAGACCTGCAGAAACCAAAGCTGCAATGACTTCTTTGTAAATATAAGAAAACATGAGATGCTTACCCATCTTTGTTAAGGTCCGCCACTGCCACGTCATAGCCAAATGAAGAGGCTAGACCTTCCCCATCAAATATGTGTTCAGGGAGAAGATGTGCAGACTTTTTGTTTGCTTTTAGCAAAACCACAGCTCCACTGTGATTGGCCCTTGGAGCGCCAGATACAAAAGTAATTTCATCTTTAGCAACAATACCTTTCCCTGAGTCCAAAGAAAAGCCTAGAAAAATAAAACACAGTTCACATCAAGGGGTACCCAATGCTGCTAACTCCATCGCTATCTTCTCCTTTGCCTCCCACCCTTCTCTTTCTATCACATATGTAACAAGAAAGAGTCACAGAGCTAAGAGATGTGACACAAGCACTGAGCAGTAGGTTATTTCCATTGCTTTCTATAGATACTGACTTTGTTAAAAAAAAAAAAAGTGCCCATGTTATTTAGCAGTTGTGGAACTTGAATCAGGAAGCATTCACGCATCTAAGAATCACTTCGAGCCTCACTTTAATACTGGCTGTGTGCTAAAGGAGATCAGCTAGATACTGAATTACGGGAAAGTCACATCATATATACAGCGATACAACTTGACATAGCAGAACTGAGTGCACACTATAGGGTTCTGCTATCATGCAATAATGAGAAACTTCCATATTCATCCAGCTCCTTGGTTAGGAGGCAAGAACTAATGTTAACACCACTAACACACCACAAGCAGCATTTCATTATTTTAGACCAATACAATTCTCAGAGACAAACATGCAAACAAAATCATGATTGATGAGCCAGTATTTGAGAACCTAGTATAAACAATAGAGGTGAGCAAGTTGCCATCTGTATCAATTACGTACTTGTACAGAGGGCAGAAAAACGCTAGAACACCCATTATAAAACATCAGCTAGGATGTCAGGTTACAAATGCTGAGATTTGGTAGCAAGCAAATATAAATGCCCATACCCATACCATTCAGATTAAGTAGCATCTGTCCATATACAGATGAGACAGATGCATAAGAGTATAAGGTAACCCCTTCATTGGGCTTTATTTATGAAAAGCGTCACCGCTACCGTTGCAGTTCTCAAATTGTGAAGTGAGTTGGAAAATATGAGCTTCAAGTTTACAACAGAATGATATAATCGAATCCAGCTCTGAAAACCACCTGGCAGCAGAGCCTAACTGTGGCATGCTTTTTATGTGTGCTTCACTTGAAATGAAATAGAAAATAAAAAGATTTATGCTCTGTATGGATCAAAAAAATTTTTAAAAGACCATGACCGGGACAATTTATTTGTCATCTCCGAGGTCACAAACCTAGGTAGCTATTCATCATCACATCGGGGGCTGTGTCGGACTGCTCCCTGGGAGGCTGTGTTTTATAAACAAACTGATCGGGATCTGTATAGGAAATGCTGGTCAAAAACAGCAGGCCTGTACACAAGTATGGGACGAAGAGATGGGAGAAAACAATTACACTTGGTAAGAGGCACGAGGGCGACTGCCTTTCTCGTTGGGTGATGAGGCCAAACCTGCATCTGGCCAGCGCCACCCTCTGTGCCAGCTTCCAGAATCTCAAATGATCTTCCAGATCATTTTATTCCGAAAGCCCACTGATGTTTCAAATGACAGACTCACAGATAGCACGACCAACTGGAATGTAACAATAGGAACTTGACTTTTTGTGTGTGGCATCCGCTTTCGAGGAAGTCTATTCTAAAAGTGGCAATAAAAAATGTTCAGTATTTTCAAATGTTCCAATAACAACTATTATTTATAAGATTGGTGGGCATATAAAGACGAAAGTGCTTGTTTCTTGACCAGGATGATTAAAAATGAAATATTTCTCATCATAACTAATCCCTAAACACATTTGAAAAGAGGTTATCTGTTAAGATATATTTAAATGAAATACTGGTTTGTTGTTAAGACTTACCTTGTAATGGATTTTGCTTGAAAAAACAATATTTGGGAGTGCAAGGAAACTGTGTCCCCTTCCTGTCTTATAAGGCCACTCACACCATTCACACACCCAGCTGCTTCCCACCCAGCCCCAGTCACTCTCACAAGAGTTTCTTCCCTTGGCTGAGGGATTATAAATTATGCAGCCTTGGACTAGGAAATTAATCTCTCTAGATCAGTCTTTTTCATCAGCATAAGGGAGACAACATACCTATTTTATAATACTGTTGGGAAGATCAAGTAAGATCTGTAAAACAGTATGTAAGTATGTAACTTAGAGCACATGGCAGATGCATAACACAAAGTCTAATTTTTCTCTTCCCTCTTCTATGTCTTCACACAAATTTTAAACTTAAGGGGAGGGAAGAGTGTCTGAAAGTTTTTTTAAATTATACTATTATATATTTTTACATTTTTATTTATTTATATATACTTAAACATTTATATATAATTAGAATACTTATATTTGTATTATAAGAATTTTCTAAGCATATGTTTACTAACACATTGTTTAGTATTATCACATATACAAGTACCTGTTTTTTCATTTTTTATCTTCCATTGTTCCATCAATATCTCTTGCATATGGGTACGTCTATTTTTTTTAAATAGGTTCCTATTTAGGTTTAGAAGATTTTTTACATTTTTTTCCAAGAAATGCACAGTAATTATTCTTTATGTCAACTCATACCAAGAATTAAAGCTTTTAAAAGCCTTTGTGTAATTACCATAATGCACATGAATAATTTAGGACACCCATTAGTAATGCAAACAAGCCTTAGGAGTTAAGGAATTGGCACTTAGACACAATCTGGGTGTCCTCAAAGCTGCTTTAGCAGCTCTGCTCAGCCTCAGCTGGAAAGCCCCTGCCACCGGCCAGGAGCCCTGTGACTCGGGCCCAATCCAGAGCCAAGGAGAATGGTAATCACAGGAAGGTCCTGAGGGCTTCGCCTGCCACTTAAGAATAACTTCATAATTGTAGCTCTTAAAAGTATCTCTAGAAAGAGACACTGAAAGGAGATAGAGACAGTTCAGTTTACTGCTAACGTCCATGCATTTTTCCACAGCTGTATGTAGTATGGTCCATTTCAGGTGACGGAGGCTGACATTAGCTCAGAAAACACTTCCGAGCAGGCAGGCAGGCAATGGTAGCAGAGAACACATTCAAGTCCAGCTTAGAAGGAAGGACCCCAAGGACCCATCAGGTCACCAAGGATCATCAAGAATTAAATCAAAGTCCACTCACGCAGCCACAAGGCCCCTGGCCCCACCCGGCCTATCCTCAGTGGGGAAGCCCAGGCTCCTGTGCAGGCAGCATTACAGAGGTGTGGGAAGGGCAGACAAGCCACCTATGCTCGTTCCTACCTAAGTAACTGTTAGCAGGGACAGGAACGAGACTTTCATCATGGTCATTCTCTCCACCAACTTCATAAGGCCCATCTTCAAAGATGTTCATGTCAAAAAAAGTATTATTCTTTTGCTCTACACGAACAATCCCTAAAGGAATGAAATGATAAAAACAACCAAAAAACTAAGATGAAACAAAATAAAATAGATGGTTCTAATGAACATTTCTCATACTATCACTAAGTACAAGAAGAAAAGGCAGAGAAGAGAGATGATTTTTTGGTTTATTAAAGTTAAGAAGTCACGTTCATACAAATTTTTACGTCAAAGAGATTTGTTCTAGTAATCAAAAAATTCCTCATGCATTTTCATGAATTATCTGTAAAATGCCATGAAATGAGATGGAAAATGGAATGCTTACTTAATGAAACATTTAAAATAATTTTTAAATCATATGGATCTGATATATTTTAGACTCTCTGTAATCCTAAACCAAATTAGCTTCTTTACTACAGGGCAAAGTAAAATTAATCTTTTCTTCCAATCACTTTAAGATCTTTCAAAAACTCTCTTAATTAGAATTAATTAAAGAACACAAAATTTTATAGTAAGTCCAAATCACTGTGTGACTTTTTTAGTAGTAACATTTTAAGTCATGCTTTATAAAATAGTAAGACTTATTTCCCATCCATTAAATATACATAATCAGTGGGGGTTTTTTTGTTTTACTATATATGTCATTCTAGTTTTGCTAAACTAAAACTTTCTAAATTCAGTGTATAATTTCAATTAGGTCAAATAACCTATGTTATATCCATAACGAAATAATTTTGTTATGTTCAAGATTTGGATGGACGGTAGAGGAGGCTGAAGATAATTATGCCAAAAGGTTACTACGGCTGACATTAGAGAAAGGTTTCTCGAGGATCCTATCTAATGAGAACAAAAACTTAGAAATTTTTGAGTAGAAAAGGAAAAATTTTCATGACTGGTAAAATGTTATGTAACATAATTCAGTTTCTCAAAAAAATTTTTATTTCCAAATCAGATGCATTTCTTTTCATTGTGGATTAGAGCTGGATTCATTATCCTTTATAGTATAGTGGTTTTCTATACCTTCTTAATTTCTTCCAAAATGCCACATTTTTATTATGGAAATTGACCAGGTTGACCTAGTCCCAAAAAGTGGGCATTTTCCTCCCTCCCAAGATCCATCCCCTTTTACCTATATTATAGTAACAATCAAACAATACAATAAAACAACTTTTCCACAATTATCTGAAATTATCTCAAAATTCTCTAATTTGTCATCTACCCTTCTAACTTTACTGCTTCAGCAAAAGATAGACAATAAATGTCTGCATTCATACACTTATTTGTATTTAACTCCACTCAATTCTTCTCAGTTTTCAAATTACTACATTAAAATTTGAACATTCAGCTTCATGAAACAGATCAAAGTAAAGTAGCAAAAACTACTAATATTAACTATTCCTTCAGGAAAAAAAAAAGGTAACTACTGTATCAATGTAAATTGCTGGTGAAGGGGGAAAATCTCTTATAATACATTTCTATCCTTACTTGTTTTTAAAAATGACAATTTAAGAGATTTTAATATTCCACCCAGTTTCTATAACATATAAGTGACTTATAACACATTTTGTCTTAACTTAAAATATAATAACAACGGTACATGTAATAGGAATTATGTAGTCATTTTAACCTCTATTTCTATAAATATTCACATCATACCTTTCCAGTTATATGTGCCTGGGGCTCCAAACACAATGTAATGAAAGTCTTTAGTAAAAGTAGCTGCTACACCTTGCTGGCAAGAACCAAATTTCTCATGGCCTCTCAACCTGCCATCACAAAAACTCCAGTCTCCTCCATCCATATCATCTTCAATCTTGAGATTCTGACTCAGGACATAACACCTTCCAAAGATGTCCCTGGATTCCTGCTTTGTATTAACATGTTGCCTTTTTTCATATCGATGAGCACATGTCTGCAAACAAATGGAATAAAGTAACCCACCCATGTCTACAAACTTTTTATTTTTTTACACATTTATAAAATGATCAATAATAAAGAGGTTAACTCTAAACTAGATAATTAAACCTGTCCTCATCTTGGCACCATCCCTAACATGGCACTAAGGAGACCACTATCCAGCATATAAACCTAGGGCCGCTGTCTTCTCACCACGAGAATAATGCCAAGTCCAAATACTACATGTCAATCTATGATCCACAGGCAATTTATCTGTAAATTTACCTGTCACACAAACAATGGAACTACCTTATTTCATTTTCCTAATCTAATTGGCTTTTAGTGGTTGTATAAACCTTCACATCAGTGTGTTTGTGAAAACAAGTATATTCTAGAAGAAAGAAATCAATGGACATATTTTCAGAGGTAAGGCAAATACAGCCAACACAAGGACATGCTCCTCTTACCCACACTATTTCCTTGTAATCAATCCTAACTCACACTCTAAACTCAAGGTTATTTCCCTGAATATTTGTTTTTAAAGGCAAAAAGAATTATACTGCTAGAAGAGATGAGATGATCTCTACCATTTTTATTCATGGCTATCCTCATGTAACACAGGCTGAAATACTTTACAATAACCAAGTCAATTTTGCATAGCCACCCCTTATTTTAATAAAAATTCAATGTTCAATGAAACCCTTGTTTCTCTCAAATTCTATATAAATTTGTTAGAACAACCAGATTTTTAAAGAGGCCCAAAAAAATCATCATATTCCAGCCGGAAAGGCTTTCAAGGCCATTTAGCACAATCCAGCTAGCAAATTCTTTTTTCTTTGCTACCACTTCTACTTGCAGCAGTTCAGGAAAAAGAATTTAAAATGATTTAACTTTCCATGACTATATCCATATTTCCCATAACTCATCTATGAAAGCTATATAGTTCTTGAGATGGAAACTATGTCTAGTTTTATTTTTGCTTTCTCAAGGCTAGAGTTTTAGTGATAGTCAATGCTTATTAATAAGCTATTTAAATCTGAAAGTTCTACCAAAAAGCAGGTTGTATGACTACTTGAAATTATATCACGAATCACAGGAAAAATAATGCTTTGATTTCTTCTTGACATCAATTCCAGCTTTAAAGCAGTAAGTCTGCTAGACTGTATACTTCATGTGGGCAGGCCTCTGCCTGCTTTGTCATCGCTGTCAGCCAGGTGTGCCCCTAAAAAGTACCAGGCACTGTGCAATCAATGTTTCTCTGTACTTACCACAACTTTGCCCCCTGGGCCTTGACTCTGGACAGTGACCCCCATCCATTGATCTTCCTTGCTCTCGGATGAAGGGTCAGCTGTGGGAAGGAGCACAGGTAACACAGACAGTTAAAACTTCAATGACTGATACAGACTATGAATTAACAGATACACAAAAAAACAGGAAACCATTTCCAAATTGCCTTGATCCCAAGTTTAGCTGCTCAGTAAATTCAGTTATTTAATCCAGAAAAGTATTTCCCATCGAAAGAAAAAATTGGTAAGAATCTTTCATAAAATTCTTTATATAAAACACAGTTCTACTTGTAGCTTTGCTCTGATACCCAGGGTCCCAAGTACAGAGTATTTGAAAATTGTAAGACTAAAGAGTAGCCTTCCAGCATATTCCCTTTAAAGTAACCATGTAAAACCCACTTTCCAAAGCCCAACTACCATCCAAGCTAATAAAGCGAGCACACACACACACACACACACACACACACACACACACGCACACACACACACAAATTAGTTATATAACAGCAAGACCTGTTCTCTCCTTTACTGATATGGGAAGACAAGGCTTCCAATTCACTTTAAGTCTCACAACTGGCAAGTTATACCAATCAATGCAAAAAAGGAATCCTGTGTATTTATTTATTTTACCCTCTTCGTCTCCCCTTCCCCCAAACAGGAAGAAACTATAAATACCAGCATCTGCTCATTTCAGTATCAATTCAAACCCCTGCATGACCCTAGGTCCAAATTTTGCCTTCTTCAGTGGGAAGCAAAGCAGCACAGGATGTATCCCAATGTGATTTAGAACTTCAATCTTAAGTCATCCAAACATGAAAAATAAAGAACTTTAAGCAGAAGGAAAAATTACCAAAATACTAAATAAAGAGTGATTATGTCTAGATTATCATGGGTTTTTGTTTTTTTTTCTTGTGTTTTTTCCTTCATAGGTCTATGTAGCTAACAAGTTTCCTAAAATTAGTACAAGTTTCCTACAATTAACACATGCTATTTTCTGATCAGTAAAAAAATAAAAGCAAGTGTTATTTCCACTGGAAGAGATAAGAATATCAACATGAATTGCAACCCTACTTAGACCAAGCAAATCTAATTAGGTTTGGTTGCAGTACACTAACTGCTATGCCCAACATACAAAGTTCTCACCATAAAAGCCTGTTTTGAGACATTAGGGCAAGTTTAATCCATGTGGTCAGTTCTAATTTCAGAGATATGATATTCAAAAGAGACTGTCTGCCAAATATATTAACAGCAAGTAAGAATTTTTGGCTCCTGAGGATAAGATAGGCATTTTCAATTTTCTCTGCTAATTCTGGTTTTCTACAGCTTCCTGTAGAACCGCAAAATGTCACTAGGTGGCAGCATCAACTCACAGTATCAGTTTAGAAACCACAAGCAGGCAAGGCAATAGGAGGCTGCATCCCTATTTGATTTAGAAGTAAGTTTTCAGGACAAACCAAAAACCACTTAAAACGGATGGAATTAAAAGAGGCCCTCTCTCCAAGAAGAAATGTTTGTACGCCCTTTCCTTCCTCATGGTAAGGACAAGATGGGTACTGGCAAGCTGGTCAAGAGAACACAATGAATGCAAAGGAACGCACCATCGTTATCGAATTCGACCCGCGTGCACGGTCCCCGAGACGTGATGTCACAGCTGTACAAGCCTCCTGTTCTGTTCGCCTTCTGCCGCGGAAGTGCGACTGCCCGGGGGGCCCCCACAAGCAACCTGTTGACAAAACAGAAAATTTGGAGATCTGAGTTTAAAATACATCTAACATTTCCATTTAGTTAGAACCAGGACATCCCGGGATTATTTTTTGCCAAGGAATCCACAAATTCTCTATACCTGAGGTCAATCTCTATAACCAGTTCTTGCAACACACACAACCACAAGATCAGGCACAAGAACAGCACTGAAATGAGAAAAATACCCTTATCACTCAGTGTATCAGCAGCTCTCTACTGAACATGGTCATGGGGTTTAAGGGACACACTTTTTATAAAGTGAAGGACAAAAGTAAACCAAAACAAACCTTTGAAATCTGACTGCAGGACTAAGACTACCAGAGGGGTAACGGTGAGGCATGGGGATCAAAGAGCCCAAAGGATTATGCGGGCATTCGAAGGGCGTATTATCCAACCAATATACTAATAACCCTAGAACACACACAGTGTTGGAAACCAGTGTAACTCAACAAAATAATTACAATTTTTTAAAGACATTTTTCATAGAACATGACCCCTAAGCCTAAACCAAGGTCACCATACGAAACTCAATAGACAGAACAACACACACTCCCATACTGGAGAGGAAAAGGGGTCACATGAAACTTATCAAGTGATCAATTTCTAACACTGACTACCTGAGGTCTCTATCAAAGGCACTTTGATATTTCAAGGGTAGAGAGATTTACAGTTTATATGCTATTAATAAATTAATTAAACTAGGAAGCCATCAGACTGAGGTGCCTCTGTGGATTCCTGGGTGAGATGTAGGCAAACCAAATCTAACCTGTAAATGCCTGAAGGTTACAAAATCAAACCCTAAAGACAACCAGTCACAACCAACCAGGCCTTAAGCTATAGCCAATCAAATAATTTCTTTTCTTTGCACATTTTCCCCAGCTCCAGTCCACAGAGCACTCCTAGCCACTTCTAGTCTAGAGTTGCTAGATTCAGATCATCTGTGCTCAAATAAATTCCTAAGATTATTTTTATATGCCTCAGTTTATCTTTCAACAGTAGTGACTTAGTACCTAACCTTTGCCCAAGGGAATTCAGCTAACTGTTCGCTTGTGTAGCTTCGACCTCTTTCCCAGTCAATTCTTACCTCTGGACACTCCTGTCATCTCCAACAAGCTCTTCCACTATCCCCCAACCAGTCTCACCCAAAGGATTCAGGAAAGGTCCTTATAATGCCATTTATGTGCCAGGCTTTGTAACTATTTCTTCTTCCCACCCATTATTCCCAATATTCTTGTTATAGCGTGTAAGAGGAACCTGAATCCAAACCCACAATCCTCAAAGTTTCTCAGCCAAAAAGGATTTTAGGAACTTGTTACCTTTATGCTAACAATCTTTACTCACCATCAGTTTTACAATCTTTGGAGTGTCTGTTCACTGACACAAGGAGGAAAAGAAACAAAATGGACCTGACTTGACCTGACCTGACCTGACCTGACCCCAAGAAACCAGGCTAGAGCTGGGAAAAAGGACTAGGTATAAGAATGTCAACAGATAACTCCACAAAACAAAAACAAGCCACTGCTGGCCTTGCAGAAACCCACAAATTCTCAGATAGAAAAGCAAAAACAAACAAAAACCCTCAAACCAAACAGTCCCTTCCACCTCTGTCTCTGATATGATCCCAATAAAAGAATTTAGTACATTTTTTTAAACCAGTGCAACACAGCAGATGCAGCAGAAGAAAAATGCATTCAGCATTCAGAAAACAGAGATAGGAGCCAGACTCTGCTCAAGGAGAACCAGTGACTCAAGGTCCCACAGAATAGTTGGGGGACACTGTCCCTGCACTGTGCTTCCCCAGACCCCTGGCTGGTGACTCAGTCAACTTCCACTTCCAATCCCTCCCACATTTGAAGCACACACCCAGGTACATAATCTGGATGGGGACTAAGCAGGACACAGGCCTCAAACTCCTGGGCAGAAGACAAACACAAGGTCAAGGGCACCAGGATCTTCATAGGATCAGCCCACACCTATCCCAGTTATTCATGTCCCTGATTCCAGGACCTAGCACAAGTATCTGAGAGATGAACTGGTCTAGACTGAGTGAACAAACAACGCCCTGGCAGATTGAGGGATGGAACCCTGTCCCGGGTGCTGGAGGGAGAAGCAAGGTGCTGGGGCTGAAAGTACAGAACCACCAAATCCACAAGAAGCACCAAAGTTCATCCAGCCTTTTGGGTTCATTCATGAGGCAACAGAGGCCGGGGGTAGGAGAGTAATTCCTCTGCCCCTAAAATTTCACAGCTAGTTAGAAGCCAGGACAAATGTTACACTGGAGCAAGGTTTTCGACGTTCCTTTAAAATGCTGCCTAGAAAATAAAACCAGGGATTTTAAGGCGTTTACAAGCTAATTGAAAGAGCATAGCCTTATGCAAATGAAACACTGAAACAAGAACTGCTCTAATGGATCAAGGATGGCGGAAGGAAAGGTTGAGGAAAGGCGGAGTCAAAGAATTAATGCAATGGGTGGAGAGAAGGGAGGAGAGAGTTCCAGTAACCAGCTTGGGGTGGGGGGTGTGCTATAATGAGCAGCCCTGGAGTTCCAAGGTTATTACTGTGTGTCTTTTCTAACCACTTCCTCCCCTAGTCCACGCCCAAGGAGCTGGTTTGCTACTGAAGGCAGGTATTTGTTATTTCCTGTTTGTTATACTCCCTCATCCATCCATTCATTCATTTCACAACATTCAAGAGCCTCCTAGGAAGTGTATGAATCGCCTCTCCCCTTCCCACAAACTCGGGGGCGGGGGCATGAGAGGTGGGGAGGGAGGGCAGATCCTAAGCAGGTCTCTAACTGCAGGAGGCAGAGGTAAAGGGCGGCGGGACCGACTGCTGTGCTGCGCGCTATCCAGAGGAGGGCGCCACAAGCTGCCCGGAAAAAGGGCGTCCCCAAGAGAGGGCAGTGGAGCTGGAGGTGGCCAGGTAAGAGCGGCCGGCATGGACAGAGGCTAAAAGGGAAGTGACCAGAGGAAATGGAAGAATGGGAATCGGGGATGTCTTTGGGTTCCACTCTCTTGGCCCGATGGGAGACGTGTACACGCTGAGGCACTGGTAGCGCCCCACACCCCCACCTCCCCACCCATGCTTCCGCTGCCTGGTGTGCCTCCAGAGGCCGGTGCTTCCTGTTGTTTAAAAAGCTGCTCACATTGTTCCTTTTACACCGACAGTCCTTCAGAACGGGGGCTTCCTTCAGCCCCTTTCTCCTGGCTGTGCGGTGGGGTCTCCTTTCTGTCACTTCCATCTCCCACTTGTTCCCGTTCCCCTTAATGGGTAGCTCCTTTAACATGCTGTGACATAGTATTTAACTCCGATTTGCTGGCTGGTTTTAAGAGCTGTAGCAACAAAATTTTGCATGTTAAAAATGTCAAGCCCTTGCAGAAGTCCTCCCATTTTACTTGTGGTGGTTATTCAGATGAACGCAGACCACACAGTAGGATTGATGGAAGCAGCAGGAAGGTTTTGGGGGGTGTGGGTGGCAGTGGATTCAACACATAGGAAGAAAGAACTTTGCTAAGTCAGAAAAGTGTATCTCTGGGGAATCTTAGATGCCACCTGTCTTCCTGTGGTCCCTGCCCATGTTTCCAGCACTGTCCTCCTTCCCAGGTGCCTGAAGAGTGGGCACAGGGAGCCCACTTTGGAATCTGTCCTACTTTGGAGAGAAGCAGGGGTGCTCTGTGACCCTTGGCAGATCTCTGTAGTCTATGCCCTGTACCACAGAAGGAAATCAGACATGGAAAGGGGGAGTACCTCTGCTCTAGCTGCACCCCATTCCCTGAGACCACACCTACAGGAAAATCAGGGAGATGATAGTGGGGGTCATGCAGAGTTAAGTTGGTAGACTCAAGTCACAGAAAAATAAGGAAGCACCTTGACCAAAGAACGTGGTAACCCAGATCAAATACAACCACCAGCAGGTGTCTTAATCCTCAAGGTGAAGCTGCCCTCTCCACTTCAGGAAATAAACTAACTGAATTCTGCCTGGAACCAGCAGTAATCACAGGCAGTCACAGCCCATTAGCTGAGGCTATGCCCAGCAGGAACAAACAATTGAAAATAGAGCCACCTCCAGGCAAGGCCAGCATCCCCCGTGCAACCCACTACTATCTAATCTGAGTCCTTTAGGCTCTGGCGCTGGTCTCAACCATTCTGAAGGCGGCTAGTTTCTGAGCCAGCAGAGTAGATGGCACTTCAGGAGGGCATCTGCATATCACCTTTATATCACCCCCAAATCAGGTTCTGCTCAAATCCCAGCTTGTCCCCCTTACCCTCAATGCCCATTGATGCTGGGTTCTCTGAGCAGTAGGGCCTCTGGGCACTGCCAGGATGCCGACAGCAACTTCTAGGACCGAGGCAGCAGCTGTCAGGCTGTTCAGTTCAGAAGCAGTGACAGCAACTGCTTTTATTACTGACCAGTCCAATACGCATGGAGGAATCCCCAACTCCAGTAACCACTCACATTCAGTGGAACAGGCCCAAGTACATAAGCTGCAGCCTTTAAAGGGAAGGCAACGAACAGAATGGGGCCTATTCCTAATATTAGGTCAAAGAAAAACTGTATGAAGAAAGGAAGGGCAAGAATATTGATTCGAATTAAGATTGTTTGACAAAAGGAACTGGGAAAATTACTTTCCCAGTTGCTTCCCAAAACCAGTGGACAATCACTCATTTTGATGCGGCACTGGGGGAAAAAACCTACTGGGGAATTCCAACAGACTGAAACTCCACATTTATAATACAAAACTCAAAACTTGTTAAACCACACTGCCTCCTTTCAAGGTGAGAAACACAATTTGAAATGTAAAAATACAATGGGAAAAGAAAATTACACAAGTGTGACGTTAAGTGAGGTGTTTGCAGTCCCTATCAAACTTCTTGGCACAAAGACACAGGACCTACTATTGTGTTATCAACTGCAGGTCATTTCAAATAGGCCACAACTGAGTCATATATTCCAGTTCTCCCCCCAAATGGAGCTAGTAAAATTTCCAAACTCCTTCAGTCAAAAGTTCTAAACACTAACACTTTTAAAACTCTTAAGGACAATAGCAGCTTTGCTTCATTGTCTTTGGCAATAATTCATTTCCTCAAGGATTAAAGATCCCGCCTCTAGCTAGGCAACTTTGTCCCAGGAAACACCAACTATTGCTTCATTAGAACAAGGACACTATTAATGCTTAATTTAAAACACAGCCTTACTGGTTTGTCCGAAGTAAGTCTTAAAAAGTTAGCAGGTGACATTACCATGGCCATGTGTCACCTCTACCTTTAACTCATCTTCAAACTCAATTTTTAATTTTTGTTCAAGTAACAAATACAAATGATAAATCAAAAAGAACGAACCTACAATGGACAAAGCAACAGATTCTAGACTCATCTCAATCCCCTGTCTTTGGACCAAGCTTTTTAATGCTGGCTTTGCTTCTTCATAGCTTTCGATATTATGCTTCTATATTATTTCTTGACTTAGCAGCTTTAGGCAGTAACTGTTGATTCCACAATAAGGGAAGAATTTACACTACTTGCTACTTTCCTATGTTTAATAACTACATTTCTTCAATTTTTCTATTTGCTATCATTTAAGTTTTAACGGTACATTTAAATCTCTATTTTCCCTTCAACTTTCAACATCATTTGGTAAAACAGGGCTATGGGCACCCTGACCCTTTCTCCCAAATCTTCCTCTTGGTTTCTCCAAGTCCTACCATCCATTAATTACACGTCTACACTATTACCAGAGCTATCACTACTTTCATTTTGTTTTACAACCACATCCAGTCATGTCTTCTTTTACAGTGCCAGGTATATAATCTTCAGTGCTAAACCAAACTATGTTGATATCATCCTCTTGCTATCTGGGACCACTACCAGAAATCTTTGGCCTCAAAAGAAACTGTTCCTAGTGCCAAGGTCAGACAGACTTGCTTTTCTTGCATCCTATCAACTAATTGGTGTACTTCACATGTAGACCATGACTATCTTTTCTTGGCATTTCTCATGGCCTTTTTTGTTGTGATTTGGCTTCATTCTAAGTCTCAATCTTTTTTTTTTAAATATATATTTTTATTGTTATTTATCTTTTACATTTTGTATTCCCCTTGGGTAACCCACCACCAATTCACCCGTGATCCATCTCCATGGTCCCTTGTGTTCTTTTCTACTCCATTTTGTGCCCTTATCCACCCCTCTCCCTCCCTCCCCCCACCCCAACCTGCTGAGTGTCTCTCTCCTATTTGGTTTCCTTATAGTCCTGTTATAAGTGAAACCATTTGGGCCTCCCTGGTGGCGCAGCGGTTAAGCGCTGGGCTGTGGAGCTGTCAGCAGTACGCG